>VZTT01003663.1:0-20363 GCA_013400855.1 Buphagus erythrorhynchus
CATTCTTCCACTACATTCCACAAAGAAAAAACAAGAACAGAAATAAAAATTGTTTTCTCTTCTGTGTCTCTCTAGAATAAATTCCTGGGACACAGAAGATGTAAATACTACATCCCTGTGTTCTCAAATCACTGGTGGGCCCTGCACCACCTGAGTTTACTCCCTAAATCAGCAGAATCCCCCCTCCTGCAGCAGTGCCCACAGCAGCCCATGAGATGAAACCTCTTGAACCTCAGGGACAAACCAGGATTTGCTCTGGAGGAGCACACTGGAGCTGCTGAGACATCCATAGTCAGCTCATTCTGTGTTCTGTATTTGAAAGCAGAAACAAGAAGGTTGTAATGCTGCTCCATCACTTGTCTTCAGCTGTTCATTGAGGTGGAATATTGTGGATAAAGACTGACATTAGTAAGACAAATGACTGGAGCTAAAATTAATAGAATAACCTTGCTCTGTCCTAGAGGAGTCTTATGACAGCATTTCCTGACAATTAATCTTTTTTCTTGATGAAAAAATTTGCCTTAAGTTTTATGTGCCAACACGGGAAAACTGCAGGTGGAGCACATCTTGCAACAATTCTTTTTTATTCTCTCTACAAAGCAAAATTATGCTTCAGTTTACACAAAGCAAAAATCCATCTCTTGATAGAGAGAATTTTTATGATCATTTATGTATTTTATTTACTATTATTTATCCCTAGAGAGCCTGAAGTCTCATAGTTAAAAGCAGATGAAAATTACTCTGTTAGCTTTTTCCTTACAAGCACATAAATCTCATTACATATAGCAAATATTTGTCTCTAGAGAAAACAGATTTAAACTTCCCCTGAGATTATAAAAGCTCTACTAAAGCAAGAAGCTACACAGAGACAAAATGACATCTAAGCCTACCCCAGTCCCCTGTGAAGTGGCCAATTCTTCTCATGCCCTCCAGGTTTGGCCAGTGCCCCTGTTGCACCATGGGGCAAGACATTGCCTCAGAGCCAAAGACCCTGACCCTGCTCACTCACTCTTTCTAGCCCAGTGTCAGGCACAGGACTGCAGTACCTGGGAAGAAGCTGCTGGCAGCCACCTCCAAACCAGCCTCCAGCCAGAGCCAGTCAGAGCTGGGGAGGCAGTGGAGCTGGGGCAGGATGGTGACCAGAACCCCCCACACATTGGGATAACAAAAGGAGAGCACAGGGAATGAGCAGACATCTAGAAAATATGATCTTTCGGGAAAGCCTGAACATCATAGTATGCAAAAATGATCTTTAGATGCATTGAAGTAGTTATAAAGGGCTTACATCCTGTGAGAACAGAAAAAGGAATAATTAACTGATATTGCAGCAAAGAGATCCAGAGGGCAGGGAAACCTGAGGGTGAAGAGTTCTTGGACTAGATTTCCAGAAGGGTCTGGACTCCAGTTCTGAAGGGCTTTGATACCAAATCAGGCTACTGTCTATTATGGATACAGCAGAGAGACCTGATCCTTGAAAAACCTGTTTCATCCAACCCTATTCCTGTCTCTTATTCCTATAGTTTTTTCTTTTTTTTTTTTTTTCTTTATTCGAGACCTTTTGACTCCACTCAGTAATCTTTTCCCTAACTTTTCATGGAGGTAACCCACCCAATTTTCCCCTTAATTTTCTGTTGTAAAGCTTTCTGAGAAAGTAAAAATAAAAAAATGTACATGAAAGCCATTTGAAGTCAGCAAGATCAAAACAAATGTGAAATGTTTATGCTTGGATGTTTTCTGAAGTTTGTGTCATTTAAAAGGGAAAAATAAATCTCACAGAGATATGCAATGTAGGGCATTTTCTGACAATTGCTTCTCACAAAAGTTGACTGCAGGTCCTGTTGAAATTAAGAATTAGCTTTATCCTATCCAGAGATGTGCTATTCTTTCATGATTTTGTTGTACCCCTCTACCAGAGACAACACCTGACAGCCTGCATACACTGCCAATATCTACTACAGGAAAATTACATCACTGACTCTAGGAAGCCTTTTTGCTGATGGGCAACTTAGATAAATACCATCTCAGATTTATAGCTTCACATTCTTATCTTTCCTAGCTACATGGATAAATTCACAGCTTTCAGGGAATGTTTTTGACAGAGTACAGATCAAACTGGGGAGAAGTGGGAATTCAGATTTCTGCCATGCTGGTTGTTGTTCTCACTGGCTACTGATGGGGCTCTGTGAAGTTTCTCTTGTCCTAAAGGCACTGACATCATAACTGTATGCAAGAGAAGGTTGATGCTAAATTGTGGAGACAAACTTGCAGAACTGCTTTTGTAGAAGGCTAGAAATGTGGCAGTTTTGCTTAATTTGTTTGGTTTTCATCCCTTCATTGTTTGGAGTTCTACAAAGCAGCACTGCAGAGACTAGGCACCCATCAATGAAAAACCATTTGAAATATTTGAGGTAGTCTAAGCTTTATCCTTCTGCTGGTTTGAGGCTCTGCTCTTCATAGCAGCTGCCAACAGCTTCTCCAGCTCCCTGTTAAAATAAAATCACTTTGTCAGCACTTGCCTGTCAATGGATCTCTGATAACAGCAGCAAGTAATTCAGTACTTCAGGAGCCTTTTTTTGATCGGCATCCATGAAACCGTAACTTTTTGTTATTTTGGTGTACTCCAAGCCACACATTTTTTACTTTTCATTCAGAACTCACAGGCTGTGTCTCCTAAAGTATTTTCTTCTTACTACAATCCCTCATGAAACCACAGGGATAAATTCTGCTTGCAGGTAAATGTCCACAGAAGTCAACACAATCACATGAAATTGCACTGAAGGACAAATTTTGGCACACTGTGAGAAGTCAGTCAGGACAGCTGGAACAATATAGCAGCTAAAACAGACATTTTATTTACCACACAGGCAAACTGTTCCAATTTGATTTACAAATTAAATCAATTTCCAGGCTGGGATAGGATTTCCTAACAAAAAGTGATGTATGCTCCCAAGACAATGCTATAGTCTCTGCTTTAGTCCTTAGTGTATGTGTACATGAACGGCAGCAGTGGAAAGCAAATTCGAGGTATGAAAGAATGATTCCATTATCTAAGGTTTTACAACTGCTGAATTCTCATATCAGTATTCTCTGCCAACCCAAGGTGCTTGGCTGATATCCAAGTACTTAGGGTATCCAAGTGCACAGAACAAGAGGCAACTGGCAGAAACTTATGCACAGGCTGTTTCACCTGAATGGGAAAAATAACTTTTTTACCGTGCAGGTGACCATGCCCTAGAACAGATTGCCCAGAAAGGGTGTGCAGTCCCCCTCACTGGAGATGTTCAAGAACCATCTGGACACAATCCTGTGTACTCTGGAATGACCAGCTTGAACAGGGAAGTTGGACACAATGGATGGCCCATTGTGGTCCTTTTCAACCTGATCTGTTCTTTTTAGTATTTCCAGTGCCTTTAGTTAATGCAAAAAAACCTGACAGCAACCAAGAGAAAAATATGTCAAAAGAAAGAAAAAGTAAAAGGTAGTTTTGAAGTTCTCTGCCTACTCTTTTAATTCAATTCAGTGCTGTGGTAATAAATTAATCATCTTTCAGTCATTTGTGTGTTGACCTTAAAAAAAGACTTTTTAAGGCCTCATTGGATCTGGAACTCAGTTTTTAAATTAAACAATAAGATAATTTTGTTAACTAACAGAATCTTCAAAATCTCAAGCATTAGATGTTAAAAAAAAAAGGGAGAGGTGTTATTATGCTTTAGCAATAAGATCTCTCTCAGTAAAGTTAAAAACAAAACTGAGACTGATATTTTGATTCTGCACGTAGGCTGGGAGAAAAGGAGTGAAAAGAAATAATGTTAGATCAAAAGGGAACTAAGAATATTCAGACTATTCTAACTGTAGAAAAATGGACCCTCAAGTGCTGTTTTACTATAGATGATACTTTATTGAACTGTAAAATCAAAATACTGATAAAGAACATAAATCTTTATAAGAGAATGGATAAACAGCAGTATAACACTGCCTTATTTCAAATGCTGTGACATATTAGAAAACAAGCAGGAGAGGAAAAGAAGAAAGGGCAGGGAAGATGTCAACTGAGGCTTGTTTGCTCTCAAGATGGCACAACTTCAGCACTTTACAGGCATCTACAAGAGCAGAAAAACCTCAGCATGGAGCGAGTCAGACTCTGCAGTGATTTCAGGTGCCAGTCAGGAAACATCAGCCCAGGCTGAGATGTGTGCTGGTGAGACACCTGCAGCCACAGGACAGCTCTGCCAGACAGAGGCTCAGCTCAGCCATGTCATTATTCACATCAGCAGGCCCAGGGGGCCAGGGCACTGCTGCCACTCTGAGCAGGAACTGCTATGGGGCACAAGCTCAGCAGTGCAGCCATAGCCTGGCTGAATGGGCACTGGCCCCTCTCATGCTCCAAAATCAGCCCTCTGATCTCACAAACCAAAGGCTCTCCTGGCAAAACTTCAGGTGCTGACCATGCTGTAGCTGCTTTAATTTACACTTTCCCAAGTAGCTATAATGATAAGCAATGAGGAGGTGAGAAAGGTCATCCTACTCAGCTTTTTGAAACTTCCTTTGTGACTAAAAATGAAACTTCAACATATTTGGGGATTAAATATTATAAATTTGTTTGAATCAAGCAGGACATTTAATTCCTGTGAATCACAAATGATAAACAAATATGGCTTGCATGAAGTATGGCTTGCAGATCTTTTACTGGAACACAGATTTCTACCTCCCACAAGACTGAAATGTTTAAGTTACGAAGAACTTTGTATTTTGGCAATATCTGTATAACAGATATTTTTTCATCAGTTATGTTTATTGCATTAGTACACAAGAGTTTCTGCTTAAGGGAAATTCAACTCCAGGATTTTTCTTTCAAAAGCTCTCATGAGAATCAAAGAGACTGACTGTACTTGCTATTTAATTTTTTATTACTTATTTACATCACTAGAGTCTAACTACGTTTATGAAATTAAATCTACAAGGAAGAGAAAACTTACTTTGTATGAGATTGTCCAAGTGTTTTCCTGCTGGGAAATCAGTGTTCCAGCTTTGCCTAAGCAGTGTTTGCAGGAGTCAGCATTTCACTGGGTGTTTTTTCATAAGCAAGAATATTAACAGTCAATATTAGTGATAAGAACATCTATCTGATCATCTTGACGTTATCAATAGATGCTAGTGGAAATAAATACCCAGTGGTATTTCACATATGGACATTACATGCTTAAAAAGATTAAATAAATTAAGCTCAAAGCATTATCTCCAGATTTTTTTTTTAAAACGAAATTGTTTTTGGGAAAACAAGGATCATTCAAATTTATTGTTTGGATAATATGTTTTTGTGGAGGCACAGTAGCCCTTGGGAGAGCTGTGTGAGAACACGGAGCTTTCCCAGGGGCTGGCCTGGGGACAGAGGTTTTCCCAGGAACAAACAAAGGTACCTGCTACTGTTTACAGAGTGTGTATTTTGAGAACTCTGCTGTTTATAATGAAAACATCTGTACAAGAGGTGTTGCTTGCTCTGACCAATGAGCTGTATTCTGTTCTTGGGTTAGCGAGTGAGTGTACCTAAGGAAGGTAGTGTTACAATAAAGTGTCCCTTTCCTGTCTTGAGAGGAGACCGTGTTGCTGTGTGTTTTGTTACAGCCGTTCCAATAGTTAATCCTTAATTAACAGCAACATGTTTTTGCTGGATAAACCCCTTGAAAAGAAAGACATCCAGAACATCTTGCTCAGTTTCCACAAAGCCTTCACTTCCTTAATTTCAAAATTATTCTTTGAACCAGCTAAAGCAAGCAGCCCCAGACTGTTTCTTGGTGGCTGCAGAAAGCCCAGCACTCTGGAATCTGAATGCTGGGTGATTCGCACTTCAGAACAGGAAAACTCAAAAGGGTGACTGTCGCTCTGATTTTTTAAGATGTTCAATGCCTTCTGATGTTTTCATTCTTGCCTTCAACTTTCTCATGCATTTTCTGTAAACAACTCATTCTTTTTCATTCTTTCATGTAGGTGGAGAAAGTTGATGGACTGTTAGTTTGTCCAGTGTCGTTGGAGAGGTGGCACTGTCACCCTCCAATCCACTGTCACCTTTGGAAAGTTATATATATGGAGTCAGAAATTAAAATTTAGTTCTTTCACCTTTTGAGTTGCAGTGAGTACATGCTTTGTTTCTCGTGTCCTATAGCAACATGTGACTAAAAGATAGAGTCTTTCTCCTGACCTCTCATCACAATCAAGGAAAGTGAAGCATTTCCTGGGACATTCAACAGGCACAGCTGTGTTCTTTTCCAAAGAGGAGCACATCTTATTCAAGTACCCAAATGAGCATCACATTTAATGGAATCAGATCAGGGCTAGTGACATTCCTCCCTGCCAAAAGAGGAATAAGTTACTTTGTCAAATACCTGTGAGCACAGAGGTGTCTCTGTAAAACCACTTTCCTCAGGAATTCAGTCTCTGCCTCTATCTCAAAACCCAGAAATGCTCAAAGCATAAGATTCCTTCAAAGCCACTTTTCAAAAGCTTCCCTATTACAGAAGCAGCATGCTCCTTCTGTACAGAGTAAAGGCATGGGCCTTTTTATCTCATCTCAGAATCTCTTTTCCTCATGAAGATCTTAAATCCCAGACACAAAGATAGAGATAAAACATGTCCAAATCATCATGGTGATAAAGCCAGAGCTTCTTGGGGGAGGAAGGGAGAATGTCAACCTGTGCAGCAGCATCTCAACAATCCTTTCCCACAGACAATCATAAAAAGTTTCTCCCAATAAGGAAAGTCTTGGACTGTGATTGTAATATTTCTTTTGAAGACGGAAGTTTTGACCTCATATGTGTTGAGCAAAGCCTGAGATCTTCAAACACTTCTTGCATTTAGAAGCAAAATCTCAGCTCCAATGAAATCATGGACTAAATCATGGTCTAAATAATTCATCAAAACCTGAAAAGTAACATGTTAATGTTAAGTGTTAAAAAGTTGATGTATCTGGGAGTAAATGCAGGTAATTTTATTCCATTTATCATAGGCAATAGAGAGCTCAGACACTTGGTAGAAATGACAAGCCAGCCAGTTTATTTGTTACTTAGCCAACTACTTTGCAGTGCTCACAGCCTGGCTCTGGCTGAGAACACTGCAGCAGCCCAGAGGGCTGGAGAGAGAGAGAGAGAGAGAGGAGCCAGTACTATTGTTTGCTAGGAACAAAAGAGCAGTGCTGAAATGAATTTGTGTAGTAATAATGTCTCTTGCCCTCATCACCTCACAAAGAGTCAGCCTTGATGGAACTCTCTGACTTGATGTGTCAAAAAATTGCCAATAACTTTGTGTGATACCCTACTGTCACAGCAGTTAAATGTCAGAGGGTGCCAAACTGATAAAACTGCTGTTAAATGTTCAATTACTCTTTTAAGTGAAGGAACTTATCTTCCCTGCTGGTTGTGCATTATGAAAATGCACACAAATAAGTCTGATAATCACCAAACACTGACCTTTTAAAATGGTCAATTTAGTAGCAGCAGAGCAAAACTAAATACACTGTTGGGGGGAGGGGAGGTGTTAGACAGTGGAAATGAGTAATTAGGCTGTTCTCATGGCGAAAATGCTCTTCTGTGATATAATCACATATAAATATTAGATATAGGTGAAACACAACTAGCATGTCTTGTTCTAGATTGTTCACTACTATGCCCCTGCCTCCAATGTCACATAGTCAATAACTTTTAGATTTCTGGAATGGGAAAATCAGCTTAAGTAATTCAGAGTGCAGTTAATCAGAGTCAGTTTCAATGGCCTTGTGATCATTTTAAGTTACAGTGCTTGATTTTGCAATCTGGTCCTGAGTCACACTGCTGTCTACTGGAAGCGTTTGTCCAGGTCTCATTAACACTGGAAGGACATAACACTTTCTAACTGATTAGATTCTTTTTTTCTAGGTACTTTTGTCTCCCATGTTAGTATTGTTTTTCCCCCTTTTCAGTGCTATTCTAAAACTCAAATCAAAATAAGTAATATAGGATAGATGTAGCACACACTTTTCACAGTGGAATAAAACACCGATGCATTCTCTTAGAGTATTCAAACTTCTGAAACCTGTTTCTCTCAGTTCAAAGCGTTATATTGTAACTGTTATATATGGAACAGGTTTTAAAAACCCTGGTATGGCTAATTTCAAATGCATCTACTTCTATAAATTCCTTGGTTTAGTACCGGTGTAGTAGCTGCCTGTGTCTCCTGGGAACATGATTCTATGATCCCTCTTGAGATCAGTACTAACTTCCACATTGGCATTCGCATGCAGAAGTGTCTGATTAATACCAAGCAGTTAAATTTAATGAGATACTTAAATATAAATACATAACTTCTCTTTTTTTTCACCAATCCTTTTTCCTTAGAACACAAACCTTGATATCAAAAGCCTACAGGCAAGGAAAAACTAATTTGTACAGCAACTGTGATTCTCTTTTCTTCAGGAAATAAAACCTTATTCTACTGCTAGCTGCCTTTAAGGCTCCTGTCAAACACTCTCAAGTAACTCACTCATGTCAGCTTACTTCCATGCTTCTATTCTTTAAGAAATTGAATCTGTAGGAGATTGCACAGGGACGTGTTGCTAGCTAAGAACCTTTCAGCTGGCTCATCTGACTACAGCCAAGACGTTAAAGGTCGCTGAGGGGAGGATTAGTGTTTGCTGTTTTGCACAGAGCCCGTGCAGTCATTTCTGGTGTTGCTCTGAGGCACAGCACGCGGCAGAGCAGAAGCAGTTTAAGGGATATTGGCCAGACTCCCCCGGTGCCAGGTCTGTGCCGACTGCTGCGTGCGTGGGCAGGCGGGCGCGGGGAAAAAGACCTGGAGGGCGAGCCCTGGGGCAAGAGGACATAGTCCTGCAAGGTACCGCCCTGAGCTGCTTTGGCGAAGCCCGGCCCGATGGGATCACAGGGCAGCCCCACACCAAGCCGAGCCCGCAGCCCCCGGCCGGCTCCCCGCGCCGCGGTGTCCCAGCGCCACCTCCCGGGGGCCGCGCTGCGCAGAGCCTGCTGCCGCGGCCGGGGAAAGCGCTCGCAGCTTTCCTCTCACAGCACCGAGCAGCTTTCAACCGCGTTAAGTACTTGCGTTACCGAGGGAAAGCTGTCCTATTACTAAATAATCATTCCAAAAATATTCTGCTCTTTTTCACTTTAACTCAGCAAAGTCACTCCCTCTTCATCAGCTCTCGGATCAAATGGTGCCACTGTTCCTCCTTGATTTAAAGGCTTGACCTCTATGAAGTAATGTCCTCATATTTTCCTTCCAGAAGCCTTTACTTTGTAACTAGAATGCCATAAGGATGATGAAACAACAATAACAAAAAAAGCATTCACCAAAAAGGAGCTGATGTTGAGGCAGGCAATTTTTTTATTATCTTAGAAGAATTTAAGGATATACAAGTATCAATGTATATTCATTTCTTTCCACTCAAAGTCAAGGTAGATAGGCTGCCTAAAAAACCAAATTTAAACCATTCCACGCAGGCACAGCATTCCAAAGGCACTGCCCCTAGTAAACAGAAAAGTTACACACACAAGGTTTTTTGAAGTTCTCAATTTTAATGGAGGCAGAACAATTCTATACAACTATATACAGATTTTGAAGCATGGCTAAATATCTGTTGCTTCCTACATACATCCAGCTGGAATAATACAGTGGAAAAAGCTAAGAAATATAAACACTTTTGCAAGGTTATTTTGCTATTCTTGATCGCAGCCGTCGCTTGATGATTAGATGATCGCTTTCTTTCTCTTTTTGTTCTACAAGGATCTGAAAAAGATGCATTAAAAGATGGTTATTCAGCATTTCTTCAGAGACAAATGACATTCACCTTCTAGACCTCAGTGCCCAGCAGAATAGTTTTTCCCAGAATCTGTTTCCAGAGTTTTACCTGAGTCACTCTGGTGACATTTACCCATTCACTGAGAGGGTGGTCAGTTGGTGGAACAGGCTGGCCAGGGCAGTGGTGAAAATACCATCTTTGGAAGTGTTCAAAAAATGTGTGGATATGGCCCTTGGGGATATGGTTTTGTGGAGTTAATTCACTGGTGCTGGGTTAACAGTTGGGCTCAACGGTCTTGCAAATTTTTCCAACCTTAACAATTCTATGATTCTACTATTCTTTTTTGTCAGGGGTCTCCAGGATAGACAGAAAATTTTAGTGCATCATAATAAGCAACAAATTCCATAAATATACAAAATCCCATTTTTGCTGTAACAAATACCAAAGAAAAATATTATCTGAATGCAGCTCTCACTTCTAGTCTCTAATATTCATTTTTTGATACAGGAAGCATTCAGAAAACACTTTAAGCTTAAATTTCTCTAGCTTTCTCTGACTTCCACAGGATTCAGCCTTCCACCTTTTCTTTCACTTCCAAGCTTCTTAGCTCATTTTGCTCAGCACTTCTGCCATTTTCTTCTTCCTCCTACAGACACCATTTTGGGTTCTGCTGCATCCATTCATACAATTTACAGGACATTCAATAGGCTACTTCAGTATGGGCAAATGCTTACCATAGCATAGGGAAGAAAGGATGAACAGAACAGAGAGATGTACTTCCAACAGAGCAGAAGAATGCTCAGCATTACAGCTACTGTCTAAACCATAAAGTTGGATTTCTGAAACAATACATGAAACCCTGGCCTGCAAGACTCAGACTGGTTTAGACAGAGCCACGAAATTTAAACACATCCAGAAGGCTAGTTAGACTGTGCTTTGAAAAGCATGGGTGTATCCACATGCTATTATGCCCAAATATCAGCTGGGCATAAATGGAATTGAAAAATACCTTTGGTGCTCACCTGTAAAGTTAATTGTATGTGCAGACCTTTACTGTGTTTCAATCATGTAATTCCAAATCTGTGGATGCCTTCCTGGTCTCTACTACTATTCCCTCTTTATGCTACACTTAAATGAACTGCAACTACTGGAAAAACAAATTCAGACTTCACTGCTGTAGCAGAGAAAAAGTAATCCTACACACACCACAACTAAGGTATCTGTGAATCCAGATGTGAAGGTATCTCCATGATTGCTGTATCACCTATACAGTCAGTCAGCAGACAAGAAAGTTGAGAAAACAGAAAAAATGGTAACAGCAGAAAGAAAAGACCAAAAGGAATGGTTAGAATAAATATGTAAGTTGGTATTTTCAAACCTCTTCTGCAACTCAATTAGGTCTTCAGATTTGTCTTTTTCCCCTAAGAGTTAATTTTAATTTAAGATTACAGAAAAACACTACAGTGGGCAAAACAGGAATCTTAATCACTTACTGAAGAACCAGGGATATCCAGAGGGCAAGAAATGTCAGTTGAATACAGCTTCCTCTTAGCTCGTTTTGGCCTGAGCTCATTTTCTTTGACATTTTCTAATTCTGCAGACTTGGGAGAGCTTATTGTCTCAATAAGCTTCTTTGCTAGAAGACAAATTTTATCATAAATACATGTCATGGTTTTGTGAGCCTCAAAATTAATGAATAAAGTAGGCTTTATTAAAACAATTTAAAAATTAAACCAGTTAGACCAAAGTTCAAATAGAAATATTCAGAAGTGGTATTTGACTACCAGTTTTCTGTAGCTTCAGGTGCAAAATCTTAAAGGACACATTTAAATAGCACATTAAAAATCAATTAGGATTCAGATCTCATTGAGATCTCACTTAAAGACTACTAAGTTGAACAAAAGGCTTAACTTTTGTGCTGACAGAAGCACAGTGTACAGTCAATTTTTTCCATGCCTTTTTATAGTTTTATCAAACTAGTACTAGCTCTATAAGGAGAAGAGAGTGCACGCTAGAAAAAAATAATAAAAGTAAGAAATAAGTAATACTGTTATACAAATAGTGAAACCACACAGGACATGGTAATAAAGGTTACAAAACAGAACCCATTTGCTCAAATTAAGGATGAAATTTTAAGTAGTCTGACTTTGGCTTCCATTGATGATAAATACTGTGCTCCTGGAACCAATATGACAAAGATAAAAAATTTTTAGAATTTCACACAGTTATTATCTAGTCTGTATTACGTCAGATAATTTAAAATGTACTCTGTAGCAGGGCAAGCTTTCAAGTTGGTACAGGAGTTTATTTTAACTATCAACATTAAAAAATTACCAACTTTGTTTCAAACAAATAATAGTGTGTTTTAGAATTAAATACTGGTGATTCCTTGTGCCCTCTACTAATTTTAATTTTTTTAAAAGCACAGTAACCCAGAGATCACTCTTACTGTAGGAAAGAATAAAAACATATCCTTCAATGGAAAGTCCAAGCAATTAATCTTCCCAAGGCTATACCAAAACTTAACAAAATCCATTAATTGCTCTATATTCAGTTTAGTGAAGTCTTCCAAATATTTTCATGAGTTACTGTCTTTCAGATTTCATAGAATTAACATACATCAAAAAACATTAACAAAGTTCCCATAGCAATAACGGACTGCTTACAGAACAAGGTAAGATTTGGAGTTTGGATTCAATCCTTGATTTTTTTAGACCAGCACAGCAAGTTTCTCAAATTGCCTTTATGTATTAATAAGTACAGAGTAACTCCAACATTTTGGGCTTAAAAGTTATCATTGCTTTTATAATAATTTTTTATTATAAAATACTTCACATATTCACATATTGCACATATCTTTCACATATTGCACTGCATCTTTCATTTCACCTGGTTTATATTTCACAGTAAACCTAATGTTGAGAATAATGTGTTCCACAACCAAGATAATCTTTTCTTCTCTACCACTCTACAATGGCCAGAGAATAGGGAATAAGCCTTATTTATACTGTACAAACCTTTAGAGTGAATAATAGTAGGAGAACTTTGGAAAAAATCACCAATTTTCTGTAGTGTCCCATCTTTCTTCTTAGCTGACTTTTTATTTAGAGTAGAATCTTGCCTTCTTAAGGGGTATTCTTTTCTAAGAGATTGTGTAGTAGCCATCTGTACAGAAATATAGGATCACCGTTTAGCTGAAAATTGACTTAATCCTCAAGTTTCATTTCATTTTATTTTACTTCAATGTTATTTTCAAGCTGACACATGGAGCTTCGCTAGTGACACCTTTGTTCAATTTAGTAATGATATCACTACAGCAAATAATGTAGACAACCTCATTTTACACCTAAAAGAAAGAAAATCACTGGAGTTTCACAGAATACATTTAAGAGCATGAGTCATACAGGAAACAGAGGGGTTTTTTTTAAAGGCAGATTCAAAATTGTATTTTACTAGACAGGCTAATTATATTAATTATAAATAAAAGAATCTGATGGGGAAAATAAATTTCTTGCTCACCCTCTGAACCTGCCCAGGTTACTGCTATGGCCTAAAATAATCTCTTCATAATTGCCATATATAGATAAACTTTAGTTTTACTTCAAAGGCATTGCCAATAACATCACACTTTATTAACATGCTTAAACTAGTCTTTTTAACTACTCAATATGCAACATCCTTCCCCTTTGAATCACTGCACACTGCAGCTGGGACACTACACATTCTTAGCAAATACAAACCCTTTAGCTTATAGAGTTTAGTAGAAAGACACCATAAATACTGAAGAATCCCATTGAAATACATAGGTGAGGTAAGATACTTCTGGCATAAGAATATTTGCTCTTTTCACAAGTCTACAGAAAAGGCTAAATTGACTTAAAAAATGGAAAAAAATCAAACCATTTTTTTGTTGCTTGTAGAAGGTGAATCAGCCGTAGCAGGTTTTGCATTTCTCTTGTTCTCACTCTTCACAAAATCCTAAAGAAAATTAGAAGAAATTTTAATTGATACCAATGACTAGCTAAACCAAAAGACACGATTTTATAGAACTGATCTGTAATCCCACAGATCAGAGCTGGAGACAACAAGAAATGGCACTGTCTGGGAGAGAGAAATGTAAAAGGTAAAGAGAAAGTGCAAATGAGGCACAAGGAGACAGAGTCTGGATCAGCTGAAGTCTATGACTGTATTCAACGCAGGCCAGAGATCCACCACTAGGAAGACACGGGGTTTAAATAAAACCCTACATATATCCCTGAGATCTCAGCAGAAAATAAGAAAGTTAAGAGTTTTAACAAATGATCAGAGTAATGAACTGAAAAGCTGCACAACAGATTTTGTCAGTTGGTTGAGTTCACACCTCAGTCATCTCTACACTCTTCCTTTTCCTTCTTGACTTGAGCATTTTAACTGTAACTGGTGAGGTGCTGTCCCGGTGCTTCACCTCTATCTTATGGGGTTGCAGAGGTGTGAACTGGATTTCCATCTCTGGCTTTGGGAACCGACTCGTTTTTCCATCCTCTGTGGATACTTCAGTAGAGTCAAGGACAATTTCAGAATGGTCCTGCAAGTATATGGAAATTGTAAGAAAACAAGATAAGTAGGTGTTCTATTTTCCTGCTGTTAGCTTTCAATCACTTAAAACAGAAGTGAAGAAATCAACAACAGTAGAGTTTAAGCTTTATTACCTAAAACCATTTTTGTTAAATTTTAAACTTTTTGTATCTATGATGACAGAATTTTCCTTGCTGAACTCTGCAAGGAAACATTACTTTGTTTCCAAGTAATTTTTCCTCAAGGGCAGAGACTCTTAGTGATTGTCTCCATCTTAACTCTGCTGCTCCTTAGGAAATAGGCAGTAATAGCAGCTTTTGTGAGAAGAGTATATTATTTCTGTAGCATATCTTTAGGGAGCTCTCTTCCCTGTCTAGAGAATTCCTGCTGTTCCTCCTTACGTTGGTTCTCCCTGAAGGGTGAACTTTCTTTCTCTTAAAAAGGAAAATTATAAAAGCTCAAGGAAAGCCAAAAGGTAGCTCTCCAGCAGGCTCTGCTGGGATTCTGAGAGGGAATCCCACCTAGAATCCCAGCAGCACTGCATTCTCAGGAAAGGAGCAGACTAATAAAGTTGCCCAGGAATAGTGAGTGTCATTAGCTAACAAAGCTACACATGGGTTTCTACAGTGGAAGGAAGCAAACAAACCCCAGTCTACCCTGATCACATATTTAAAAGGGTTTATATTTTTCTACCCTAATCACACATTTAAAAGGGTTTATATTTTTTTCCCAGATGACTTAAGCAATAATCAGCCACTTCATATGCATCACTGGGAGGTAAGTTTTCAAGAGCACACAGCTGAAGTCAGGTATAATTATTCACATGATTATACTATACAGCTTTTATTTCTATTTTCATGTACACTTCAAATACTGGTTTGGTTTTGTTTTAAGTAGGATGCAAGATACTGTTTTGTCCTTATGAACCCCCATATGGGCTGGTTAATCACAACCATCTCACTATACAATAGGTGACATCATGAAAGTGGTTTGAGTTGAAATCCCCTTAACACTGACAAAATCAAACTGAGATGACACAACAAACAACATGTCTCCAAAATCTCTAGTTAATTAGATTTTGCCTCAGGTGTAAAGGTTCTATAATGTATAGAGAGATAATACTCATTTAAATGAAGTACTTATTTTCTGAGAGTGTGAAAGAATGAGTAAGAACTCAGAACTGAAGATACAGGTAAAGTACAAAGAAGTTTTGGGAGATTTCCAGAAGTATGTACAGAAATATATACTGAAAACACCCAACAGAATTATTAATATATCATTAACACATAAACACACATACCTCTTTGTTTACAGACTGATCAATTTTATCTTGTTCTTCTTCAGGTAAAGGCACTTCTGCCAAAGACTGAGGATTTTCATGATTAATCTGCTGTTTCATTTCCTTTATAAAGTCATCTTTCTCTGCCAGCTGTTTTTTTAGATCTTCTATGTCAGTTTCCTTATCCTAATAAACACAACAAAAATTGCCATAAATGTCAGAACTGTCAAAAGAAAGTACTATATATCACAAGCATCATTATGATTACTTGGTCATATCAGTTTTATAACTGCAGGCTAATCCAGTTAGGTGTCCAATACAAAGCCAATAACTTAATGCTTCTATGTAAAGTGAAGAAAAGTCTTATAAGAATCTGAGGAAACATAAAGTAAAACTTTTTATTTTACTAAACTTATTCAAAATTCTAAGTTCACCTCCCATTTGCTCATGAAGCTCTTAGTGCTGTGAAAAAGACAACAAATGGGAGAGTTGTTTCAGATATCCAGTCCAAATTCACAAGTGTTTACTTGAACTACTAAATATTTTCAAACTCCAATTACTATTACAAATTCAGTTGCAAACAAACATAAAGCTTTTCTTTTTAAATGAGCTGCAAATGGTTTCAATATGATAGTGTTTAAGAACAAAAAATAGAGCTGGAATGCAAAGAGCAACTTTAATGGGTAACAAAAAAAACCCTCAAAAAATAACACAGAAGAAAGAGAAAATTGACCTTTTCTGAAGCTGTCAGTGCAGCCTGTTTCAGCCTTTCTATTTCTTTATCTTTTTGTATGGTGCTAGAAGCCAAAGTCTTGAGCTGTACTTCCAAAGCTTCTACTAGTTCATCTCGTTCTTCACGCCACTTTTGAAGATTGCTGTCTTTCTCTACCAGCTGTGCAGCAAGTCTTTCCTAAATATTAAAAAGGTAGGTTAGAATAGAACACCACTTCTACATGGCATCTGAGCTGTTCTGCTAGTCTTGTTTTGCACAGTTACTACTATTTCACAGCTTTAGTAAACTTAAGAGCCTATGCAGATCTTATAAAGCTCACATAGAACTACTTTCAGTAGAAATATGCAAAAGTAAGCCATGTTTCAACTAGAAAATCTGTATTTATACTCTTTGTGAAGAGAATTTTCTTTTTGAGAACAGGATCACAGGTCCTGTTTGCTCGCTTGAAGATTTTATTAATTACAATTTTCAGGCAAGAAAAGTCATAGATAAAAGTAGTTGTATAAGCTCCTAACATCCTCCTGTACTGATTGCAGGTCCACAAAGGCATTGCTAACTACTTCTAGATGCAAATGCAGTTTTAGATTGCAGAGGTTCATACAATAATTTAATCTGATTAAAAAATTACAACCTTGATGCAGTCCAGTGAACAAGTAAGGTGCCTTAGTCAATAACTATCAGTCTCCTCAATGCTAGCACATACTACCACAGCACGCTGACCAAGTATTTTCCAAAGCAAGCTTTCTTAGCTTTTAAGGAGCAATTCATTTAAGTGTAGGTTATTTGTGTTTTACACACAAGATGAAATTTGAAGACTTCATAGTGAGGTGGAAGTGATGGAACAGGAAGGAACAGGCATGTTAACTTCCATTATGTGCTTTTTGTTTTATGATCTTCCTATTCTTCCTTTTTCATTTAGAGAACATCTCATCTAGGCTTTGTCATGTGAGAAAGTAAGGGAACTGACATAGGCCAGCAACTCTCAAGTGCCCCCACTGCTCAACACTTGACACGATTTACTCTGTACTAGAGACACTACAGGACACTGCTGAGACAAAGTCACTTACAATTTCTGCTTGTTGCTTTACATGATGTTCTCTATCCTCCACAAACTTTCTCATTTCCCTGTTGCGATGGTTCTCAGCTTCTTTTACTTGATTTATGAGTCCCATTTTCTCCTCGAGCCACTTTTTTCTATCACTTTGATACTTCGCCTCATTTTCCTAATTTGATGAAACCAGTAATAAAACCGTAAGTAGAGAGAGAAAAAAAAAAAGACTTAAAATTCAGAAAACCATTGAATGAATTAATTTCAAAAACATAACAGAAACAGTAGTTTCAACAGAAACAGTTCTACTCTAGCATACTCCCAGGTACAAGTATTACATTCATTTGTTCTTCTGTATTGCAAAAAATTATCAAATTGCAGCATTTCTTATTCAGACTGGCACATCTTCATGGAATGCAGTTTTTTTCTTCAAAGCATTCTGGGTCAATCACAGATACATACTCCAAAAGTAATGGTAAACAGACACTTCTACAAATCCCCAAGCTTTTATGCTGCCTTAAAGGATAAGTTAGAAAACTAATCTCTGCTTCCAGACTGAAAGGGAAACAATGTGGTACAGTTTGAATGGTAGGCAGAGACAGCATGTACCTAAGAATGTCATTTCAATCCACACCAATTTCATCTCCTTTTCTCTCACAATCAAAACTCTTGTCAGACATTCTACCAAATAAGACAGGAAAGCACCTGTAAAGTTGCTTAGAAAATAAGTCTACTTTCTAATCCAAGGAGAGTTAGAGCAAAGTCTTCAGCCTTACAGGAAGGGCTTACAGGTCATGCAGCAAGCACAAGATCTTGAGAGAGAGAGTTTGATTTAGCAACTGACAGGAGAGATCCATGGAACTGATATCAGGAGCTGGATTAAGACAACAGTAAGAGGAAAGCAGCTACAGATGCCCTGTGCATAGCAGTAGCATAATGTAGGGCAAGGTGCACTCCATTATGGGGCATCAGTAATGCCCCATGGAAAAGATGCTTCAAAGGAGGTTTCCTTTACCAGGGTAATAACTTGCCATATCATGCCCTAGGCCCTTGAAGACAGTGACACAAAAAACAACTTACACTCTTAAATGGGCATTATGGCCTTAGATTTAAGTATGAATTATATCATTATGTTTTACCTTCAGTTCTTCTTGCAGCTTTGTTAATTCCTCATTTTCATTTATGGTTTTCTCCTCATTTTTGCTGTCACTATTGCACTGACTCTTCATCTCTCTGTATTTCTGCTTCCATGCTTCCAGTTCTAGGCAGAACACAAAATGAGCTTACACAATGTATAATTTTAAACATGTATTTGAACATGTTCCCATCCTTCTACTAAAGTTGCTTGGATTTTTCAGCTATGATCACAGGCAACATAAGTTTTTTAGGAAATTGCTGTTTGTTACATAAAAATAATGCCTAAATAGCAATTGATAAGTAAAACCAGAAATGTAAAGCAGGTATCCCAATAGACATCCAAAATAATTTTCCTTCCCTGCTCCCTTTCCATGGAGAGATTACCCAAAATTAATTTGTTGGTCTCTTCTAATTTGGCTTCAAGCACTTGATCTTGCTCAGTCTGAGTCTGTTCTTGTTCTTCTAATGTCATCCGCATGTCTTCAATTATTTTTTCCTTTGCACACAGATCTGAAAATTTGAAGATTAATTTACAGATAAGCCTCCTCCTAGCTCCCACCATTCTCTCTCAAAGTGCCTTAGTTACAAGTGATTTTTCCATTCTCTGAGATCAAAAATTCTATTACAAGGAAATCGAGCATCTATACTGAACTATCCACACCCCAAATTCTTAAGTGATTCTATTCTTAGATGTGTGTTTTGGTACTAAATATCAGACTCTGGCTTGTGTGGCTATGATGAACTAACTACTGTTCAATCACTAAAAGTTTATCAAGCCCACAGAAACTTTGTGCTAGCACACACAATAGTGTGCTAGGTCATGCTTTCGCTAAAATAGACAACTAAAACAAAACCAAGTAAATCCCAACATTGACTAAATGAACACTAATACTTTCTCACATTTCTTAATCTCAGACTGTTTCTTGCTTAAAAATATATCTAATAACAATTCAATAAAAATTACTTTCTGATGTTGAGATTTTAATGTCCAGGTTAGAATGTCTTGGTACTCTAAAACAGAAATATACGAGACTCTCCAAATTTGTTACTGACATGATCACTCATTATGTTGTCATTGCACACACACACAAAAACTGGAACAATAATAGTTCTTTCTGACCTTTTCGTGTTTTCTCGTACTCTTTGGAGATTTCTTCCAGCTTTTCGTTATTCAACTGCTCCTAAATACCACATTGATAACAAATTAAAGAAATTAGAACATGCTGAAAGAAACAAATACATATGCTAGAAATTAATAGCTTTTCATTTTTAATTTAATAACTACTAAGTACAGCATTTAAGACAAATAGTCCCAATGAATAAGTTCGTCATATAGTATAAAGTAGCATTCCAGCTGTTTAAAAAATAAAAAGAGACATTACTACTAACATACCTAAGTGTCACTTATCAGAAACTCTGCAGGTATTAAGTATTTATTTACTAGACCAATTGTCAAATTGTTTTAAATAAGTCCTGCATGAGAATTTTTTAAACATTTTTCATGCAATTTCTGTAGTGCTGTCTCTCTAGACACCAATTTTTACATGGACTTGCTGGAGCAAGTCCAGAGAAAGGACACCAAGCTGATTAGAGGGGTGGAGCACCTCTCCTATGAGGAAAGGCTGAGAGAANTTTGGAAAATTTGCCTCATTAGATTAGTTAAAAAAAATTAAGAGCAAGTAAAATTTTATAAAACAAAATACCTTTTTAAGTTGCAGGATTGTGCGCTGTTTCAACTCTAATTCTTCACTACACTGCTTTTTGATTTTCTCAAGTTCATCAACTTGTTTCCTCAGGGACTTCTCCTGAGTTTGCATTGTACACACCTGCAACA
>VZTT01003664.1:8403-46138 GCA_013400855.1 Buphagus erythrorhynchus
TGGGTATTAGGAAGAAGTTTTTTACAGAGAGAATAATAAAGTATTGGAATGCTTTGCCTGGGGAGGTGGTGGAGTCACCATCCCTGGATGTGTTTAAAAAAGGCTGGATGTGGCATTTGGTGCCAAGGTTTAGTTGAGGTGTTAGGGTGTGGGTTGGATTTGATGATCTTGGAGGTCTCTTCCAACCCAGTGATTCTGTGATTTCCCTGAATCAGATTGCCTTCATGCTGTGTATTTCCATGCCAAGAGATGGCCTGAGCTGCAGCCCCGGTGCTGTTCTGCCATGCAGGCTGTGCACTGCACAGGCTCCGAGGGTCTCACAGGCACATCTGGCTTTATTCAGCTTTCCTGTCAGCCACAGTCTGGAGCTGCTGTTTGCTCTCACCTACAGTTTGTTGCATTAGCTGCTGGTAGCCAAACAAATCAGATTGTGGGATAAAAGCAAGCAGGAGCTCTGACTGTCTCTTCCTTAGTGGCAAATTTCACTGCAAGCACTTGGGGTGTAAAGCCTTCCTTCTACTTGGCTCCCAGATCCTCAGCGGTGCTAGGAGTAGCAGAGACCCCCTTTAGCTTCCATGGCCATTGCTTTGACTCTGCCAGGGGTAAAAACCAATGCTAGACAGATGTCTAGGCAGAAATGTAGCATGTTCTGCAGTGACAATTTGTAATGAGGCTCACCAAGTTATTTAATTTCTGACTAATACAACTGTTCCACTGGAAAATCAACCCTGCTGATATTAATGGACAAATTACAGGAAAAAAACCAACCCACATGAACAGTATATAATCTGTCTGTGACTAACTGTAGTAGGTAAGACCTCCAAACAGGAGAAACTAGGTGGTCCTTTCTTTGACTGAAGCCACTGTTGCCAATCTACTAAGCTAAACACACATTTCACAGCTTGTTGCTTCTTGAATACATTCAATCGAGTTCACTTTGTGTGCCAAGTACTTGCTCAGAATACACTGAACATAACATCCAGTTTTTCTGCCAAAACGGCCTCTGTCAAGCTTCCCTCCTACATTTAGCCAGCTACAAAAGCTGTTCCTTGCTAGTGAATTCCAGTACCATCAGTGTTTTCCCTGAATAATTATAGTAAGTGTCCTTCTTTCATTGCTTTATAATGTGAATGTTCAGCTCTCCAGTTTTCCAGAGGACACAACAAGGCTATTCCTGCCTTGGCAAACAGAAGGCTTGGAAAGGATGCACAGGCTAATACTTTGCTTGCCTTCTGTTGCCTCTCTTCTTTAATATACTCAGGTTTGTGTCAAACAATTCATTAAATCATGTCCTTAAAATCTTTCCAGGAAGTGGGGAGATTCCTTCTGTTTGTGTTACATGTGCAGCCTTAAAGCAGCTTCTTTTTCAGGCAAGTCTGCACCTGCTTGTCTGTCATCTCCCTGGACAGTCTGGAATTATACTTGCAAATAGAATTGTCAACTTTTGCAGGGATTTGAATGCAGTGACATGCATGCTAATTCTCCTGTTGCTTCTCAGACTCAGGATAAATAACATTAATTTCCCTTGAATTGTTCAGAGGAACACTCAGTACAGGGCATAAATCTGGGTTTGGTCACTTAGGGTTAAAACAAGAAACACTTTTATTAATAACTTTCCAGAGTGTGGTTACAGTGTGCAACAGGAGACACTTTTGGGGGTTTGAGTCTAAATGAGAAAGTGATGCAGTTTGGTTAAGCCCTGTAATAAAAAGCCTTAGACTAGATCAGGACAACAATTATATTAACTCTTTCATTGCAAATGTGAGGCAAGCCTATATTTTGGCAGCAAGGAGCAATCTGAAATCATGAGCTCATCCTTGCCAAAGCTGTATTTCTAAGGTCCCTTCATATTTAGGTGCCTAGCTGCAAAAGCATACCAGCAATGCATTAACCTTCAAGTCATGAGTAATTCCTATGAGTAATTTTTTTTTTTTAACTTTGGTTTACATTCCAAATAAAATCAGTTCCTTGAATTTTACTCTTTTTCTTTTAACAGATTGGTGCATATAATTACTTTTATTAACATCATAAAACTACCATCCATTGTGATGTACACATCACTTAAGTATCATTAATAGTTTGCATACACTGGTGAGTTAAAGAAATGGTTGGATNTGTGACTGTGCCCTTGCACAGGGCCACTGAGCTCCAGGGGCTCTTCTGAAGAAACAAACTCATTCCCAGCTCCACCAGACACTCACATTTCTTCCCTTGTGCTGGCACCAATGGTGGGCTGGCACTTGGGAAGATAATTCAAGGAGTTAAAGCAGCAGAAAATTAACCCTACCAAAAAGAAACGAAATAGTCTTCTGTTTAATAAGTGTTTGAGTCTGCAAAAGAATGTTGTCACATCTCAAGGACAGCTTGCAGTTAAATCTCCTCAAAAGCATTGTTAAGTAATTTGTGATGAAATTATGGGAGTTGTGGTTAGCAGGTTCAAATTGACTGGGTTCCAAGTCTATAATCATCATAAAGAAAACATTAAGAAACACACAGTGGGCTCTGCTTTGGCTGCTAGCGTTTATCTCATCTGAGTTTTTGAGTCTGGGTGAGGCAAACAAGACAGAATTTGTTTATCAGCAATGTAGAGAAGTCTGGCCATTCTGCTACTTGTTGTTGTTCTGCCTCTCTCCTCTGCTTTCTGAGTATGTTTAATTTCTCCAATTAATTATCTTGACCTTTGCTCCCCTGTTGGGGAGGCACACTTGAGTAATGACTTTTAGAGCATCTTTTCAGTAATAAGTTTGGTTATAACAGCTCTGAAAACTTTCTGATGCTTCTGAGCAAGATCACCACATCTTGACACCTTTGTACTTCTGTTATGGCTTAGGCATGGTTTAGTGGTGAAGCTGTGATAAGCCAGATACAAATTGTGGAGGAATGGTACATTCCTAATTAGTTTCTAATGTATGAAAGCATTGTTATAGAAGAATATAAGGCTCCAAGTTTGTTGGTTTTTCCCAGCTGCATCAGTTGTATTAATAGGATTTTACCTTGCCAATGGGACTCTTCACAGGTTTTTCAAACAGTGGATTCATATCCTAGCTGATGAACTAATAAACAGAGACCTTGCTTATGGTGAATTGGGCAAATTTACTGATGAGCAGATTTAGAAAACAGCTCTGCTTCAAGGAACCTCTTTTATCTTCATGTTCCAAATCAAGAAAAACCTTATTGCAAATAAAAAAAGTCAACATCTAATTTCACTGTAACTAGTTTAGCCTATTCTGTGAAAATATTGTCAAAGGCATTAAATTAAATGGAAGAAGGAGAGGATATTGCATGCTTAGGCATCCAGGTTTGCATATCCAGAAGGTGGGAGTCAACTCCTTGATGGGTGAACTTTCTTGAAGGTTGCAGCCTTCTCTGAGCATCAGAGTTATTTATGACCCAGAAATAGAAGAGGGCTTAATCAGATTTTTTAACAATGCATTCCAAAAGGAGTTTTTATCTCACTCAGAAGAAGTTCAATAAATTTATTGGAGAACACCAGGAACAAAAACAGTGCAAGAAACTCTGCTGTTTGCCTACCACAATGAATTCAGTGAAGCAATTATCAAAGAGTTACAAAGATTTGAGGGCCTTTGGGAATACTGGCTCAGCCTACAACACGAGGCTGCTGCTGGCTCAGCTCCACTCTCTGCCCCAGCCACCACATACAGAGATTTTGTCTGAGCTGTTTTACACGTGCATTTTGAAACACTGATATGAGTCTCAGCCTGACACATAGGCCTGGTATCACACAAGTGGTATGCACATCATACTGGTTTTCTCATCTGCAACTCCATTTTTCCTCTCTGGATGTTACTCTGTGGGCTGTTACTCTGTGTTACTGCTGTGTGCTTTTGCTTTTGGAATAGAGCTGTTGTCTACCTCAATTTTATATTTTTTGGGGTATTCATATGTTAATGCATGCATTTAATGCTTACACTCATATTTATATCTATAGACACGTACACAGAAGACACATGCAAAAGTTGCTAGCATGTATAAAAGCTTAAACTCTCCTTTGTTTTCTTCCTTTTTAATTTAGACAGCTATTTATGTTGGAAATCATATCACAGTACTGTGCATTGCTAGAACACCTGACATGAGCTTTTGCCCCCTATTATTTTCCTTTTTATATTGCATTTCCACCTCTCACATTAACTGTTCCAAGAGACTGTGATTGCCACCATCCTTCTGCAGTGCAGCTCTGTCTGACAGCAGGTACTACGTGTGTGCTCATAAACACTCTCAGCTCTGCCTTCAAATTCAGGGCTCACCACTGGCTGTTTAGAATGCATGTACATTCACACCAAGTGCTCACATTTGCCATGTCTTGTCTCTCTTATCTGGTTTGTTTCTCCAGGGGTTGCCTTCTGCCCCACGTTGCCCTTTCCCTTCCAGACTACAAAGGTGTATGTGTCAAAGGGGAGGGAGCACATAATGACTCCTGCTCTGTCAAAAGAAGCAAAGAAGGCCACTGTTCTTGCATGTCTTGTACACTTTTTCTTTGACAAGCTATCAGATTTTCTTGATGTCATTACTTGTTCCTTGCGATGGAGATGTCTACTGGCTGCTTAATGAGGTTTTGAATGACAGTCTCTGTGTCCTAAACAAAGGGTGTAAGTATTTACAGGATTTGAATAAATATTCAGCAGATCAGGAAGTAACCAGGGGTGGAGAGAGGTGTTCTCTCACACACACACATATCTCCTCTTGTCCAAGATCTAGAAATATGATTTTGCTTAAATCTTCAAGTTTTTTACTCCAAAGCACTCATTTTACCAATCTTAAGAAGAGGTAACAGAGTCTGGCTTGCTGTAACTTGACTCCATAACTCAGCAAGTAGTGACCTTTGAACACAGGAAATGTTATGGTGAATTCTGCTCTGCAAGGTAGCCACAGGTAATGGAAATATGGAGATTTTGCTGTTTGCTACAGCAAGAGTAAGCCTGAGATAAAATTAAATTTTTGTTTCTTCATCTTCTCTCCCTTTCTTTTGCTTCTTTCCCTCACCCTCTACCCCAGGGAATTCATACATGACAAGAAACAATAATCTGAACTGCAAATTTCACACCAGTTATTGAATATAGGCCAATATTGGTGTCATGATTTGTGTCTTGCTTGAGTCAAAGTTCTGCTGGCTGAAAACAGCTTTCCCTTAACCACATTAGCTCTGTCATCTCCCAGCAGCAACAACAAATGGCAGCAAAAAAGAAACTTGAGTGCTTTTTCACCCACTGATTCCCATAGTCAGGTATTGTGTATTTGACTGAAAGCAGTCAAAGGGGAGAGAACTGATAAGTTTGTTGTACATTGACCAATTCTCTTATTTCTAGCCCAAGAAGGCAGGTTTTTCAGCATTGGCTATACCAGTGCTTTAGGATGGAACAGAGAAGGGTCAACCAGGTCATTGTCATCTTGGGGCAAAGCTAGTGTTGCAGAAAGCTCAGATAATTTGATTGCTGTGGTGCTGAAAAGGCATTATTTCCCCAAGGCATACAGAAATCAGCTGCTATGTGGTCAGTTTAATAACTGATTATTAAGGACTAATAAGTCTAATAACTAATAACTCTGCTGGGCCTTCAGAAAATTTTAAGAATTATGCTTATTCAGTACTTAAATTGCAGGGGTTTTTTATATTGTATGGAGGAAAGAGATTTTAATTTCAAAAAACTTGAACCGGAGCTAAACTGAAACTTTTTTTGAGCATGAGATTTTTAAAGAGTAAACAAGTAAATTTTAAATAGAAAAAGTTGTATTTACTGCCTCCTGAAGCAGTGGCAGCTGCCCTAGAAAACAGATTCTAGAGCCAGAGGAGAGTGAAAACTCCCTTATGCTCACAAGGCAAGCGATTTACCAATGGCATAGATTATAGCATGGGCAGGTTATCCTTCTAAGTAAAACCCTCTTTTATTTCTTCCAGGAAATGGGGGCAAATGTGGAAAAGAAGGAAATGAACCCATTGTGCTGAGATAGCTTCCCAGGATCAAACATCCCCCTGCATGAACCTTTGCATGTATTTATGAAACAGTATTTTTCTTTGACAGGGCACAAATAAGCTCAGCAGCTCAGTTATTCCTACACCAGAGCTTTATAACATGCTTCTCCATATGACTGTGTATTTCCTGTCTCTATACATACCTCTCTATGCATAAGTGTCAAAACGTTATTCTGCTGCTATTGTGGCCAATATCAGCTGGAATTTTGTCATTTACTTTGAGGAAGAGAGGCCAAATTCGTATTTGTTACTGAGAAATGCTTCTTCACATAATGTGAGACCCTGTGCATCACTCAGTGTTCCTGTGAAAGAAGCAGCATCCCCAAAATCACACATAGTCAAAGGCAATAGAAAGAAACTCACTTTGTAAGGTTATGATCTCTTCTACATCCCACAGTGGATCTTGATGTCTTTTCTGCTCTAAAATCGTGTTGCTAAAGGACACATGTGAGACAGCAGGTCAAATTGGAAAAAATGCACCATTTAGATCTGAAAAGAGCTTTCAGCTACAATGGGGTCAACACCTCAGAATACAAGAAGCATTTTTATATCAACACTCAATAGCATTTATCATTTCTTTGTAATTCAAAGCAGAACAAGCCCAAAAGTAAGGGGTGGAAAAGAAAGTAGAGTAATAAATGTGAGAGGAAAAGCAACATCAGAAAAGCTACGAAGGACACAAGTTGAAATAGTGTTGCACTGAAAAGAAATTTAAATATATGCTTCTCTGCAATAAATACAGCAGGAAGCCTAACCAAAAAAAAAAAAACCCAAACCAAACCAAAAAAAACCAAACAAACAAACAAACAAACAAACAAACAAACAAAAAAATCCCACAAAAGCTTAGATGAGCATAGCTGCAGTACAGGGACTGTCCATGATAAAGTGTGATGGGACAAGCAGAGAAAATAGAGAGACTCAAAAGATTACTACATATTCTTAAACTTTCTCATATTTTTCTTGTTGACATGGTGTTGTCAGAATTTTTATTTGTAAAGGCTTATTTTTCTCATTATTTATCTGTTTCAGCTTGAGGAAGTTTTGTTTAACCCATTGTAAGAGGTGTTTGTAGCAGTGATCTTTTAGTGCCAGCCCAATTTCGTTACAGTGGTAATGCCATTAAGAGCATCCCCAGATTTTGGGGGCATCATGTGGCTCTTTCCAAGGAACAGAGCAGTGGAGGCTGAAGGAGATTCTATACTGAATCATGCAGTACATGGGTATAGAGGAAATAGTCCCATGTCCTGTTCTCTTTCTGCAGATCTACCAGAGCCAGGCAGGCCAGCTGGAGGGATTTTTTCACCTTTTGTATGCCTTATTTTATCCATCAGCTAAACACTTTCCTTAAAGCCAAAATTATTTTAAAATCCTCAGGTAGCAAATGTAACATATTCACATGCTAAGCATAATTGAAGGCCACAGTTGGCACCATTTTCAAAGGCACACCACCTGATGGCCCTTTTTTTCCAAATGCATTGCCATTCTTACTGGATTCACCCCAGCAAGGCACTCTTAGAGTGGTGTTTTCCAGAAATCTGTCCAATTGGTTGGTACCTGCCTGGGATGCTGAGTGCTCCCTGCAGCCACTTAATACTGATGTTAGGGCAAGATGCTTAAAAATGCATGGCAGATGGCTCACAGCAATGATGTGAGAGGATTTATCCTCCAGGAGACAACAGTCTATTCCTGTTCTTTTGCTGGTGACTTTTGTCATATTGAGCAAGACAGCAAAAGCTTGGGCAGAATGAAGTAAGATGTCTTTCCCACGAACATTTCAAAACACACTTAAAAAAGGTTTTTGTTTTGAAAATGAATTATTCAGTTTTGCAATGTAAGATGGAGGTATTTTATTCATTTGGATTGAAAATGGGAAGCATGAATTTTATTATTTTACTTTTCAGGTCTGGTTTTTGAGTTACTTGAAAAAAATAATTGGGGAGTAGCTGTGGTCTTCCTAGAACCTACTGAACTGAAATGTGCATATATGTATATATGGTGTGTGTAAATATATACAAATGTGTATAAGTTTGTGTGCATAAATTTATACAAATACATACAGTGTATGCAAATATACATATATAAAAAATATAGGAGTATGAATGCATGTAGCTAGAATTTGCTTGGAAAAAAAATGGGAATTACCCCAAATTCAGCTTCTCTCTTCTGAGAGATTCTGAAATGTTAGAGAGGGCCTGGATTTATCAGGTGTGATAACCTTGCCTTGCCATATATAAGGTTTGCCTGTGTATCAGTGTCTCCTGTGACCTTTGATTAAGAATGTTGCAAGATTTCAGACGGGAAGAAAAGATGTGAGAAGTCAAGTGGATAAATTGGGGAGGGCTCCTGTACACCATGTCATATTATTAGTTTCTCACCCAAGTATCAAGACAGAAACTATTAAAGCAGAACTGTGCAAACAGTTTTTCTGGTGGCATGATTCCAGTTCAGCTTAAAGTTTTGGCTGAGAGTAATAAATTTTCCTTCTGAGCTCTCTGGTGACAAAGGACAATTGTCATCCATGGAGGCTGAACTTTCCACCTCACCTTAAAAGCTCTCAGTGCTTTAATAGATCATACCTTAAAGTCCTTTCTGCAGACTTAGAGTAGAGACCCAGGATGCAAGTAACTTCTCTGCTGTTTGCACTGTTTGATTGATTTTTATTAAGATTAAGAAAGCAGGTACTCTCTACAGTATGGCTTTCCATGCAAATGCCTGAGTGCTCCCTTGGTGTTTTTTTCCTGAAGCAGCAATCCCATGCCATGTGTGCAGCCACTCCTCTTCCACATGGGTGTAACTAAGGCACTCTGATAGAGGCACCAGATTCCACTTTTTCCAGACACCAAATCTGAGCTGCTGAGAAAGTGAGTCCTCAGAGTCCTCAGAGACAGTTCATGTCAGCATGACTTTGTCAGCTGTTCTTTGAAGTTCTCATCAGTTTTAAATATCAAACCTAAGGTGTGCAGACGAGGGATTATTTGAAATTTAGTAAGTGTCAATGAAAAGTTGTGCTTCAGGCAAATAATGTGTCATTATTAAACTCATGTTAGCAGAGCCAGGGTGTTGCAATATGACAGTCTAAGCCACGATGCTGGTCCTTCTGTTGCTTTGGAGTGCACCAAAGACAACATGTCATTCAGGGAAAACTCCTGCTCCTGATGTAACACTCTATGGAGCCATCTGAGACTGAGTCACCCATTTGTTGACATCTGCATCTTCCCGTTTCAGTTACAGCCTGAACAAAGTTTAGGTATCTAGGCAATTCCACCCAGGATTACAAAAGGCAAATGTCAGTTTAAAATTACTCCTTCAGCTGTGATATATGATCTCACAGTGAAATAGAAAGTCTGAGTGTGGCTGAAACAGGAAGACAAATCCACTGAGTTTAGAACTGAAGGGTGTAAAACAGGTAAATTCACCTGGAATTAACACATTTCTTTTATATTAAAATACAAATGAGTAAACAAATGGAAATTTTTTCACTAAAAAGAATTGGGAAACAGGTCTCTGTGAGAAACAACAAAACCCCAACTGCCTAGTGGTTTAGCACAAATGGCATATGAATAAGAACATCAAAAAGAACCGTATCTTTTGCACTTCAACTACACAGTAAGCATTATAAAAGTAAATGTGTTAAGGGTTGCAACTGGATTAGGGAAATGTGAAAAAGGCATGAATTTCTCTTTTTTCAAATTATTTTTTACTTGTGCTCTTAGGTTGCTTCACTTCCCTTTGATATAGTCTCAGTGAAATTCAGTCATTCTTTAGTCAAGAACAGGACTCTCCAAATTGAAGGGAAGACCTTGTGTTTCCTGGCATCTTCAGCATGAGTTCAGTAGGAAGGGAACTCCCAAGGCAGGATACTTGCCGCTGGGTGATTAGACCGGGAATGGATTGCACACTTTTAGCAAACAACTAATTAAAACCCTGAAGATAATGTGCAGGGTCTCTGACAGCCAGCTGGCAAAAAAAGGGCAGTGTTTGGACCTTTTCCTAGAGCCAGGGGGAGCTGTGTGCAGCCAGAGCATCTGCAGTGGTGGCAGAGGGGTGTCTGCAGGTGTGTGGCACCAGGCGGTGCCAGAGGCTGATGTCCCACCCTCAGGGGTGTGAGCAGAGCTTGGCATGTCACTGTCTAAGCCCTGGTGGCAGAGGAAGAGCAGGACCTGGCAGCTGGGTGGCTGGGGAGTGCTCTGGGGTTTTCTTAGTCCAGTTTTGGTGATGGAATGGTAAAAAGCAGCGTGAGGTAGAACAGTAACACCATAAAACAGCAGAGCTCTTGCAGAGAGGAGCCAGCAGAGATCTCATGGTTTTCCCATCAGCATCAGGAGAGTGAAGAGAAGGAGCACAGGACAAAGGCTTTGGCCCAAGCCTTTAGTGTCTGACTGTATAAATGTGGAAAAATGTGTTTTTGAAAAAAAAAAAATGGAAGGGTTAGGGTTTTGTTTTTTTAAATATGTTGCTAATGTTTAAACTGTTTTCTACCTTGGGCTAGCCAGGTTATTTAACTTCCATTTTCTAATTCTGAAGTCAAAATCCCTAACTGACTGTGAAAAGGTACCCCAGAAGCAGACTGCAAAGCTCAGTCTCCACATATAAGGCAATAATTTGAGATGCCAGATTTACATTGCCTTAGAATTTGAGATCATTAGAACCTGCAATAATATAAAGGGTTATCAATAGATAAAATTACTCTGTACTCAGTTCTTATACTGCCCAAGTCTGGAAGCCTGTATATACAATGTGTGTGATATCTCTTCATCACAGCCTATTGTGAGGAGTTTTGAATGCTGCACCTGAACACTCCCAAAGATTCAGAGGAAGCTGAAGTGTTTGTAGGTTCCTAATTTGGGAGAAACAGGAAAACACAGAAGAGGTTAATAGTTTTAATAAATAATGTCTACATATACAGCTTAATAATTCTTAGCCCCCCAGAAAATGCCTTATCACCTCTACATAAATTAGAAGTTAACAATTCCTAAAATTAAGTCTATTTTTATTTATTTTTAATTTGCTTTTGATTTCTACTTCACTAGTAAGGACAGCTATGAAACCTTCCTTGGCTACTTCTTCCCCAGCAAAACAGGAGCTGCTTTTGGGGATCTGAAGGCAAGCATTCTGGTTTTGGCTAACAAAGCCTTTGTCTCCCTTCCCTGGCATGCTCCCCTGGGACACCAGTCTGTCTTAAGACTTTCAGGAAGTTAAGCAATTAAGGGACATTATAATAAAGAGAAAAAAAAAGCAAAAACTGAACTGTCTTTTAACTCTATGCCCCATTAAACTTCTGGAATTGCATGTTCAAGGCCATTGTTCCCTTGATTCCATTTTTCTTCCATGGACAGCCACATGTGGCTGTAGGCAGTGAAGTGCTGTAGTCCACAGCCTGTATCATTTTCACACACTGTTATGGTCTGTGGTTCTTCTGACTGCCCAGAGATGCTTTTGAAAGTGAAGAATACTCTGTTGCAGTGAAAAATAATGATATTCTAAAAAGAGGAAGTCTGACCTATCTGAGTTGAAATTAAATATTGGGAAGGCCAGGATGAAAAGATGAGATCTAAAGATGAAGTTATTACTGTGCCCAGGGGCCTATTGACCCCCTGGAGTCATAGGTCAAGGCAGGATGGCTCACTTTTGGCTAGTTAGAAATCATGTAAAAAAATTATTTAAAAGCTATGCCTTCTGTAAGCCTGGAGACTGTGGGTTATGCTGGGGACAGGGGAGTCCAGAGACTGAGAAGGGTTTTGGACATCTGAGAGGAAGAGAGAGGTATTTTAAACTAAGCATCGAGCAGACCTGAAATACAATAGTTAGTTTTAATGGATATTTCTGAAAGAAAAAAAGCAAGAGGATGAGTGGATGAGAGAAACAACTGGCCAGATTGGCTAGCAGAGGAAGGAGGGGCAGAGCATGAAGGGCAGCCAGTAGGGGGTAAAGGAGAGAGTGGAAGCAAGGCATAGGGAGTGAGTGGAAGGGGCAGGGAGCAGCTTACCTGCAGGGCTAGCAGCACCTGGACCTGTGCTAGCAAATCCTGCTGCCTAGCAAATCCTGCCAGCTCTGTCAGAGCAGAGCATTTCTGTGCCATTCAGTCACTGAGGGAGTACACAGGCAACTTCCTCCTCCCTCAGCACTTGCTTCACCAGAAAAACAAAAGTCTTGGAAAATTTTGATTATTACATACTGCAACTTGATCATATGCCTTGCTTGAGTATTTCTACTCTTCATAAAATCCAGTTCTTGATTGATACCTCCATGCAATAAAAATGAGCTGGTGAAGCAGCAGAAAGGTCAGTCTAATTTTCATCTGTTTCTGGGTGAGGCTGGGGCAGATGTTTTATAGTGAGCTCTTTCCTATCAAAGCCAGTCCTTGAAACTGCAGTTAATTCTCGACAGATTATCTTCACTCATGTCTTAAAAATAGTTGGAAAGTTTATGTTGCAAGCTGACAAGAGTGCTGGACCCTGTGGCTTTGCACTATCACACTTACTTCCACTAAGGAATTTAACAGGTTACAGTTGAAATATCTCACTGAGCCTTCACCAAAAAGCTTCTGTAGCCTTCCTGCTCTGACTCTTGCTGAGTGAGTAAGGATCTAAGCTGGAGTCCTTTCTTAGTTTGAACTGTTTTTAGATTTCTTCTGAATATCATACTTATCCTACTGGGTAAACTGAGGCATAAGTCTGGGAAAGCCTTTTACACAAAAGGTCATTTTCTCCCTGTTAGAAAAGATTACTGGAGAGTATGTCATGTTCTCCCAGCAGGTACTGTCAAAGGCTGATGTCTGCCTCTTCACAGGAGGCACAAAACAGTGTTAGATCACAGCTGCCTGAAAGCTTAGGCTCAGGAAAGGGAAAATAATCACCAAGTCCCTTTTTAAATGCTGCATCGACACTTGCTGGAAAGCAAAAACAGCCCTGTCCTGCAGAGCTGACATTTCAGGGGGATGTTTTGTTATTGGTTTTCAGTGGGTTTTATTGCAAGAAAATGTCTTCCCTCTGCCCTGTGTTTTCTACCTACCTGTCAATTGCCAGGGTAAGTGCACCCTGCCTGCCTTCTTCTGCTGAGACTTCACATTTTCAAAAACATGTGGGTGTCTGACTTGAAGGATCTTTTAAAGTGGCCTGCAATTTAAGATGCTCCTGGAAAGGCAGACCTTTTCAATTTGGCAAGACCCATTTGACTACAAGATGCCAGTACCACCTGGAATAAATCTTCTCCTCCCACCTCCACCACCTTGTTTCAAATTCTGCCAGAAAAAGGTCTCTCACCCTTTTCCTTTGAGTCACCATATTTCAATATGCAGTAGTGCCATGTAAGCAGTGCATTGGCCTGGTAAAAATTTCATTCCTGTATTGAGAGATATAACAGCTTCTCTTGGGAGGACCCACTTGTTTACTTGTTGTCCAAAACAGAGTAATGAATCTGAAGCACTCTGCACCTCAAATGATGCTTCACTTCAAAAGTTGGAGCAAGCTGAGAGCAAAAATAACATTGGAAAGAAAGGAGCAGGGAGGTAGCATTCCAAGGCAGCAGTCCATGCTGCTGTTGCCTCCACTTCCCTGGGGCACATTCTGCACATCATTAATGCAATACCTGCCTGCTCTGCAAATGCTACAACTGCAATTTTGTTAAACACAGAGAATGTTTGGGGCTAAGACCTTGTTTTCCTGCTGACTCCACAACATGTGCAGGTACTGAGTCCCTGTCCATTTGTTTGCTTGCACTGAGTGGGTTTGGACGTGTGATCATATTCTGGCACACACCTTTGTGGTCCTTGAAATGCCAGAGAGAGGGGCTCCACAGCAAACAGCAAGGTGAGTTTAATCAGCTATTATTGCATCACTACTGCTATGCCAATGCCTGTACATGTAGAGTTGGTGTTCTGATTTCAGAAGTTAAAAATATGTTTTTGCTTTTTTCATTTATTTTATGTTTTAATGTTTCATTTATGTTTACATTCTTTATTTTATTTTGCACTGGGAAATACTGCAACACTTACAGGACTGCATGGCTAATAAATATCATAAAAATTAGGTGAAAAATATTAGCTTCTTCTGTGGCTTTATTTTGTTTTTATTAGTAATGCTAGCTGAAGTGCAGTCATTAAGATACATATATACATGGTTTGAGTATGAACCAGGCGTGGGAGAGAACTTTGGGAAGGACTTGGCTTTTGCACAGTTTAATATCGATTGTAAAGCTTTTGAATTTTTTGGGAGCAGAGTTTGGCTGCTGTTAGGTGCTTTTTTTTTAAAATCCTTTAAAAGAGAATGGAACCAATTTCATGCTGACTGTTCTCAAATGCATCAAAATAGGTGCTATTTAAGGCCTTTTCACTCCTTGACCTCCTTGCTGAGAACACCAATGTCCGCCTGTCTATTTAGAGCTACTTTGAATTCACCAATGTATCAAGGGAGACTTGAGAAAAATCTTCATTATTTTAGAGAACCTAACACTTAATAAGTGTCTGGCTGCACAGAAAAACAAGGCTCTTATTTCTGAAGAGCTCACAGCCTAAACAGACATGGCTGCAAGTGGAGCAGACAAAGTAAAATGCCAAAGCTAAGTGACAAAGGAGGGAGGTGGGATGGCAATGATTTACTAAGACAATTGGTGAAAATATGTGCCTGCCAAATTAGTCTATATTTTATGGAAAAGCCCTATAGCTGCACACATGATTGATATCCTTCATGGACTGATTTTCTGGTGATTAATGGAGAAAAAGTCACAGCAGCAAGGAACAGCTGAGGAGGGAGGCATGAGGAAGGGTAAATGCACGAGTGTTTGCAGGACAGGTAAGTTAAGCACCAGCAGCAGAGGTGAGGAAAACCAGGAGACAGTGCATGGAAGTGAGAAAAGGATCAGTTATAGAGAACTCCAGGGTGAAGGGACTGGCACTGCAAAACCTGGCACACTGGAAATGGCCAGCCTGGTTGGGACCAAGTTATCTCCTTTATATAAACTTCACTGTAGATATTTCTACTAGGACAGTATTTATCATCTGTTTTTATGATTCTTTAAAGTGGCTGTTACTGTCACCAGACAAATAATAAAGAAAATGTTCCTGGGGAAGCTCTGCATGTGAGTAGGGTATCTGCTGCTGAAAAATATTCCTAAAATTCCTTTTCTGGTATCTAAGTATTGATGTGACCCGATGGTGCCTGCCTGCCCTCACAATTGTCACCAAAATCACTTTTTCTAAGGATCACAAGGGACCATGGCTGAGGAGCCTGTGCTGTCTGGGTAAGCTCCTGTCAACCACGAAATTCATTTCCCTATTTTCAGAAAAGCAAAAATTGGAAAATGTGGTGTATGGCTCATAGCTTCCAGCACTTGCCTGAATATTAAGAGTTAGTCACTTATAGATCTGTGATTCATTTCACATTTGCTTTTTCTTTGTTTTGCAGGCACAATGTTTTCTTCTGGAGTTATATGCACACCTCATCCTTTAACAGGTATGGTCCCAGGACACATATGCTAAGCAAAAAAATTCTTGTTACCATTAAACAATTGGGAAATGAATGTACAGAAAACCCTCAGAAGTTTGCTTAGATTCACAGAGGACACCTATGACCACATATTGCATTGACAGCAGATCACTGTGAGTGCAGTGACCAGATGTGGAAGGCTGTTAATTGTGAGGAGCTCTATGTCAAGTGTGCTCTTGCAAGCTGCTCTGATAATTGCTACTGGACTCAGCACAGGTGCTGGTAAAGCACAATTGTTGGAATTGGGTAGGCCAGAACACATTTATTTTGCACATTCAGATTAGCTTAGGCATGGATTAGTTTAGGCTATTCTTGGGTTTTCAGTACGTAACACTGATAGATATGAGAAAAGAGGCTTTTTTTGTATTTTTATGCATTACACAGAAGAGTTCTTTATACACTTATTTGCCTAAAAATGTTGAGTTTGCATCACAATTTGTCATAAAAGTCGCCAGTGTCCTATTAAAATCTGACAGAGAAATGAAAAACTATTTAGATGTCTTATATTTTCTGGTCTAGCACATAGAAATTTTTAATTTGAACAAAAGTACATGAAACTGAATTTTTAAGGAGGTAAAAATTCACAGTTTTTTGGACAACATTGTTTCAACTATTTTTTTTTTGCCTTTTGCTCAGTTATTCTTTCAGTGTTTTTGTCCTTTTTTAGATTCCTGTCTGCCATAAAAGTCTCTCGAGAGCTTCATTTTTTGAACAGGTATTCTATTAAATGTGTAATTGGATTCTATGAGATATACTTGCACTTTGAGAAGAGTTTTTCTGTCTTCCTTGTAGTTCTAAATGGCCTCAGTTGCAGTGATCAATACTGATTGTGGCTGGTGGGCTAGTTCAGGTCAATGTGTAACCAGGAATTATCCCTTGCCCGTGGCTGAGGCAGGTGGAATGTCTCCAGGTGGATCACTGAAGCTCAATGATTTTTAGCCTTATGGTGCTTTACTTCAGAACCAGGGCTAATCTCTTTTGCTAAAGAAAAATGGATACAGAGACTCAGAGTGGCTATTTGACCAGAGAGAAAGACAGACTTCAGATCTTGACATTATTCCTAAACAGACTGTGTGACTGCTGTATTCTGAAGAGAGAAAAGGATGTGGCTGGATCAACAAAAAGTTATATTACTATAATCTTTAACACTTTCAGTTATTTTTCTACAATTTACAGTTCCTTTTCACTTTTACATTGTTACTGTCTTAATCAGTTTTTACTTTAGGACTGGAAAATCTGGTATATATACTTTCAGTAAAAAAATATGCATGGGCATATGGTTCCTTGGCTATGAAAGCTTTTTTTGAAGAAGCCTATTTATGACAAACTTCTTGACCAACTATCCCCCTCCTTCCTATATGCATTTAGCTAGCCCAGAATGCTTCACTGAGACAAGGTATTTTCCTTGCTGCTTCTTTTAATATAGTGTTGATGTCTTTGGCAAAAGAAACTCCAGCAGAGAGACAGAAACTGCAGAGTGAGATTGGAAATTTCTTGAGGTGGTTGGATGTGAAAGCAACATCTCTCTGACTCAGGAGAATATTGTGGAAGTGACTTGAATATGCTAGTTTGTTATGAATTTAACAAAGCCCCTATCCAAGCAATGTACACTGTGCAAAAGCAGTCCAAGCACTACCAGAATAACCATCTTGAATGCAAAATAGGCTGAGCCAGACTGCAATGTACAGCTGCCATGTACAATCTGCAATGTACAGATTTAGAAGGTACCAGAAGTGATACCTTTTCTACACCCATCACATCTACATTTACCATGGGAAGAGCCATTCCCTTACTAAAAACGTATCAGCACTGCATAAAATCAGTCTGAATAAAATGTACCCTTATCAAAATAAAGCCTGCTATTAGAGATTAAATTTTAATGGGACTCTCATTTTTCAAGCAAGCCAGATCAAGCATTTGCCCTTTTATTAAAGCAGTAGCTTCAATTATGAGAGCTGTAATTAAAGGCATATCAGTGGCCCAAAGAGTGCTCATCTGGTAGATTATCTAGACCTTTTACTAATGGACCGAGAGTAAAATAACTTCCTAAGGTGTTTCTCCTCTCCCTCCCAACATGAGCCAACTTTCCTCTCAACAGAGGTGGTGCTTGTGGTATTTATCAAAGGCTTATTCTCATGCTGGAATGGGAAGGTCAGTATCCATCTTCAGGTGAGGAGAGGGGTCAACACAAGAGTTGTGACTGTGTGGGTCTTGCCTTTCAAATGCCTTGTGCATTTTCACTTTGACTGAACTGGAGCTGCTGCAAAGGTTTGATGCAGTGAAAGTTGCTTGCTAAGGTGCCTCTTCTTGGAGAAAGGGAGAACCCTGCAACAACATGCAGAGATGAGGCTGGATAGTCCTGATGTGCCTCAAACTACTTGCAGAGGGTAGGAGTATTAAATTACTCCATTGCTGAGGAAGGAATTCTGCATGGTGAAGGAAAATCTTCCATCTTTGGGATGTGGTAGCTTAATTGTGGCTGATTACTGTTTTTTTTAATAAAAACCTTCACTTATTCTTTTGGCTTCTCCCATTCAATTACTGTTAACCTTGATTCAAAATTTGGTTCTAACAGACAAACTCGTTCCCTACTATATTCTCTTTCATCAAATGCAGTCTTAAATGCTACCATATTGCTATTTAGACCATCTTTTCATGAAAACTGAATTGTGATGTCATCTTAGGCTTTCTTATCCAATTTTCTCCCAAAATCATGCTGATTTCCCATGTTCTCTTCTTGGCTTGTAACAAACTGTCATATTTTGAAGGGGAATCACCAGGAAGGTGTCTCAGCAAACAATGTAGCCAACTCAGTTGCTGATGTGCTTGAAGCAAATATTTCTGGCGTTACCAAAACTGACAGGAATTGTAGGAATGCTAAAGCAGCAGGCAAAAAAATTCAGGGAAACTGTTTTGCTCTATAAAGATTTGCTTCTATCATTATTTATAATGTCCTTTTTTTCCCCCCATGCAATAATAGGTAAAGGGAGATCTTTGCCACAAAAAGGTCTCTCATCTGTCAGGTCTCAGAGTGTGCAACACTAGAAATGGAAGAATGAAAATTCCTTAAATAAAAATGTCTCCCATTACTCCTAAATACTTGTATCATATCTGTGTGGGTAGCTTGTCAGGCTCCCTTAGCAGCCAATGCTGCTTGAAGATTAATCTTTCCCTAATTCAGAGCAATGCATAAAAATATTAAGAAGCATCTTCCAGCTACTTAAAAGGTTGACTATGGTGCAGTTAATGGAGAAAATATTTAGCATTTTAAAAGCCTTCAAAGACTCAAGAAGAGACATCAGTTTAATTCTTCCCAAGCCATATTGATTCTTACCTCACGCTCAGTTTGGACTGATCTGTTTAGAATGAAGGCTTGGCACTGAAGACAATTTTAAAATGTCAAAGAGCCAGTGTAAAAAAAGAGTGAGAAAATACACATAGAGAAAACTGTCATCAGTATTGAAAAACGTTGCCTTTCTTTTTTGCACTGACTAGGTTTTATTTGGTATTTTTAAAAATCAGTTATGCGCATTTGTTTGGGGAAACGTCTCATGAGCAGCAGAGGGGAAAGATTCCCTGTTACCAGCACTGAGTGAGGATTTCCTGGCAGCTGCTGAAAGATCACTTTAATCCAGATGCAGGAAAAGGGACTTACTCCCTTTATTAGAGAAATAAACCCTCAATATGCTCAGCTCATGACCCACAGCAATCGGAAAGGGCTGGGATGGTGCACTGCACTAGAGAGGGCTACAGTAGTTTCTTTTTAAAGGTTGTCTCTTTGGCAACATTGGTTTTACACTGCCAAGTTACTGGGATGAGCAGACTGCAGCAGCTGCCTTGGTATTTCTCTGTGGCCCTTTAGGACAAAGGGACAAGTTTTAGTCCTTTGCAAAGTCTTTTCTTCTTCTCTCCCTTCTTTCCTAACAACACACACACACACTCAAAATATGTGTTTTTTTCTTACATGCCCCCATAACTAGAGCTGATTGCTATTAACATCCTGATATTTCTGAAGTGGTCAGTAATTCTTTCTGTGCATCTGTTTGCAAGATTGACTAAGGGTGACTTTGGCCTTTCTCCTGAGGAGACCTCTCTTCAGACTGCTTTGAATTAAGAGTGGGATACACACCACATAAGGGTTAGGAGAGAAGTTCCTTCATGCAGGAGTGCCTGAAGATCTGTGCCAGTGAAACTGGTAGGAAAAGCAAACAGCCTGTGAAGAATGCAGAGCAAGGGGAGATTCAAGACTAATTTCACATGGGGGGGTTGCAGTTGGGCCTAGAAGGACATTTGCAGCTTTCTTGCAAAACTATTTATAAAGGAAAAGCAAAGAGAGGGAGAGTGTGAAGAGAAGAGGGTGGGAGAGAAAGCAGAAGCAGAGATTGGAACATGCAATAGTTGTTTCAGGTGCAGACACCAGCAGGGAAAGCAAAGGATCTATCCAGAGCACCTGGAGCCTGATGGAGGAAATGGAGGGAGTGGATGTGCAAATATGCAGTCTGAAGGAATCTATAGCATCACACCCTTCAAAGGGCTGTTTTAGGTCACAGAGAATGGCCATCACCATCAGGCTGAGCTGACTTGTGTGGTAACTATGCAAAGTTCCTAGCTGAAAAGATACTGAGTTGAATTTGCACACATCTCTGAAAAAAAACCAAAAAACCTGAAAACCCATCACTGGTCTGTTTTGGAAAGGTGGGTACAAGGAGCAGCAGGGAATGTCTGTTCTATAGCACAATCTCCTCTTTTCATGACTTCAGCCTGAACTTGCAGCAGTTGTTTCCAGAAGAGCTGCTGCTGCTCAGCAGAAACTGGCAATGGTATTGAATCATTTGGCTGTGCAAGTGTTTACACCAGAAACTCTGAGCAATACAGGATTAGGAAAATACATTGATGAAAGACAGGGGAGAATCAAGTCTTCATTTTACAGTCTGTCAAGATTCCCTTGTTTCTCTTTTTTTCCTCAGACCATATGGTAATGAGATTATTTTATTATCCCAGTGCAAATGTTGAAAATGGAAAGGGTTGGAAAAACTACCTTTGTGTTTCTGGAAAGCAAGATGGGATTTATTCATTAACAAGTTCATCTTTTTATTAGTACTGTATTTTTCCCATCAGAACAATCAGGCTTGGTTCTAAAACCAAATTTCTTTGAGGGGAAAACCCTCCTAAGGACATGGAAATGGTGATTTTTATGTCTATTCATTAGGATTATTTATTATTTCCATTTTGCTTTCAGCAGCTGGGGACACTTGGGCTCCTGGAGCAGGTGGCGGTGCCGGTGGCGGGAGGCAGCGAGCGGTGTGTGCGCTCCCTCTAGTGAGCTCTGATCCCCAGCATCTGCCATCAGCCTGCCTCTGGGATCAGGGATCAGGGGCCTCTGGGCAGCTCCCAGCCCTTCAGCCACAAAGGCTTTCCTTCCTCAGGTGACATTCATGCCATAATTCTGCTGTTGTGTCTGTGGAAGCTGCTTTACAGGCGGAGCCACTGCCGGAGCAGGGGGTGCAGCGGAGTCTGGGTCTGCCCCAGGTTTGCTGAGCAGGTCGTTGTGCTTTGACTTTTCTACACCTGTGTGCAGTGTTTCTGAAAATCCTTTTCATCTTGCTTAGGCAGCTCTTCAAACCTTCTTTCAGTGAACAGCAAGTTTGAAATAAGGAGGAAGAGAGCACTGACTGACTTCATCCCTGTGTAACACTTTGAGATGCTCGGGTAGAGGAGAATCTCAGTGGAAGATAGAGCCTGAAAGAAAACAGTCGGTGTTGGAGCACACTTCCAGTGCAGTGCAACTCCAGTCTGATGGTAAATTGCTCACATGTAATCTGCAGCTCTACAGTTTGGTCATACTGACTGTACAGTAACATTTGCTTAATATATTAATATTGAAGGGGGAGGGGAAAATGTGCAAAATCTGTTTTTTACTGGATATTTCTGTATTTGAGTGGTGTGGAGATAAGCATATTCTCTTAAGGAGAGCCTGGGATATAAATATCACGTATCAAGTAAGAATTCAAATGAGAAGTAATAAAACCTGCATGTTATATTTCAGACATGGTTCTCTCTCATTTCCTGGTCAGTAGGAAGGATACAAATGAGAAGGAAGGGAAATACACGTTGGTTTTGTCCTAGTTTATCCTCTAGCCTTTAAAACATGAAACATAAAAACAGAGGACCAAATTGTTTAATATCTATGTGTGATTTTTCACAAGGTTAGAGAGATCAGGGTCTGGGTTTGCAAGGAAGAATAAGGATTCTACTGAAATGGTTTATTTCTTTTCTTGCACAGAAAGGTACCTTCTGGTTATTCTCAGAACAAACATCAGTCCTGAGTAAGATAGCATGAGAAATACATGCCTAAGAGGAAAAGGAGTGAAATATTTGTTTGGAATGTCATATGAAAGCCCCTGCAAAATCTGGATTTGGATAATCAAGTTGTGATTTAAGTCAGGGAAGTAGAACATGACTTTTATTTAAAATATATCAGTGACAAAGCTGTTCCATAATGCACATAATGCATCTTGAGCTCTGAGCTGGAGGGAAACCAATAGATTTCACTGCCTTCCCTTTTGGCTTCTGAAAAGAGCAAAAATTGTGCATCCTGCAAAGGAAGCATCAGTCTTGGCAGCTCTGCATCACCTATTTCTCTTCAAACTGTAGTGAATAGAAAAGATATTGACCTCTAAGCACAAATTGTCCATTCATCACGATGCAATAGAAATATCTGAAGTTAGGTTAATAGTCACTAGAGTGTGATTTGTCTAAATATGTATATATGTTTATATCCTTATTTAAAGTCTATAAAACACTTTGGTTATGGGCATATTTTCAAATATTTGTACTGGAGACCAGACAGAGCCCTTAACTGTTTATGGATATTGGAGATGATGAAACTGTTGTGACCACTGGAGATTTTTTTAAGAGTAAAATACATTTCAAGCTCTTTTACTTTTCTTACACCTGTTGTTTATTTACAGAAATTCTGCTGCTATGTACTGCTTTGTACAAAAATCAAGCATTTAATAAACTCTCAAGTCTTCTGCACTATCCTTAGCCAGAATTAACTTACAGAGAAGGAAAGTGTAAAAAGAAAGCCAAGAATCTTACTAGGCAAAACTTCCCCAAATTTCAGTAGGTATTTCATTCATGTACGAGATAGCTTGACTCCAAGAAAACTTGTTCCCACCTCTCCCTCCCCCCATTTTTACTGGCAGGAAGTCTTGCAAAAAATAAGGTTGAAGCTCATTAAGTTTTCCCCTCTCAGAAATCTTTACTGAAAGGCAGGAGATATGTATGAATGGCATTAGAGTATAAAGGCTTCATGATTCTGACAGTACTTCCATAGAAGAAACTAGGCTTATCCATGGAAACCAAGCATTCTCCAGAAGAACTCCCTCCTTCCCCACCCCCTTGTAGCCATACAAGGACTAATTGTGGTGTCAGCTGCCACAGGAATGCAAGGCATGTATCTGGTGAATCAAAAGAATAGCAACTGCTGTCAGCAGCATTCCTGCTCCTCATTCAGGATCGATGGCACAGAGAGCAGTTTACACAATCTTTGTGCTGATTACAAGGAGGGGAGGGGTGTAACTTTGTATGTGTTTTAAAAAGCCTTCTTTCAAATACATGTATGTACACATACCTGTATGGCAGCTACACTTATTTTTTGGAAGAAATATAGTATTTGTGTTTGCCTTCTGCTGACTACATTCTCTAAGCATGTTAGGAACTTAAGATATTTGGGATTACAATGGTGCTATTTCCTTTTTACTAACAGTAGCTCAAATTTTCTTGTAGTGATATGAAACTTCTGGTCCACTAAACAGAAGATGATTACTGTGTTTGAAGTAGGAATATTTTCTCTGCTCCCTTAGCTGAAGTGCCACTCTTTGAAGTGTAATAAACTAGGCATAAGTCCAGCATTTTATCTCAATTCTAATATCAAACTTTGCATTAACTTGTGAGAGAGTTGCATGTCTGGAAGGCCACCAAAATTGGACCCTAAAGCTTCAAGCCAGCTGCAAACCAAGGCAGTGGTATAAACTGACTTTTGTAGCCATCTAATACATAGAAAAGAAAGCCTGTGAATATAGAGGTCCTGTAGTCTGTACCTTCGTTTCATACAAATTATGTACATATTGAAATGAGACAAAGTTAGTAAATAGCATTAGGCATGGAGAAACAAGTCCCTGTTATTCTACATGGTTCATTTTAATGCTGTGGTTAAAAAAACCAACCAAACAAAAAACAAACAAACAAACAAAAAACCAAACAAAAACAAAGAAAACCCCAAACAAACAAAACCTGTAGTTTTTTCTTATCCAGAATGCTCACAGAGCTGAATTTTCGTGCCTTGTTTAGGTGGATCACCATGAAAGAGCATTCTTGTTGCCTTTCCAGTAGGCCAGAACTGGTTCAAGAAGATGGGAGAAGCAATAACAATTTTTCTTTTTAAGTTGTGATATCAATTTTTCTGAGGATTTTTTTTAACTGCCAAGTCTTACTCAACTGTATTGTATAAGTCAATGCACTCAGAGCTGTAGGTAAGACAACTGATACAAATATATCCTCACAGAACACCTTTTTATTTCTCTTTCTCTGATTTATGTGACTGAAGATATCTGTTCCTACAAGAAATTCAAGAGACCCAACTGTCCTTCAGACAGTTGCTGAGACTTTGAAGTGAAGAAAGTAGCTTATGCTATACTTTTGTTTATGTATATGCAACATGATGGATGTCATTCTGAGGAGGTAGTTCTATGGTAGACAAGACTCCAAGACTCTTGTCCTGCCTTGCTTGTGTATAGGCTGCCTCCATTTCCTCAGTTTGAGGGAGAAAAACTTGTACGTGGTGATGGGGTAGTAATTTATACACACATGCATTTTGACAACTAATATTTGCAAAATACTGAGGTTGCAGACAAAAGATGGTCTGAAAATTTTAAAATGGCAGCCCTGGGATTCAGCATCTTAATATTCAAAAGGTGACCATTCAGTCACAGAGGAATGGAATTAATGTTCCTATAAGCCCGTAGGTGGTTTTTTATATCCATACTTCTTCAGTAGTCATTCTATGTTCATAGTGATATAAATCAGAATAGCACTTTCCTTCTTTCTTCAGCTGGGACCTGCTTTTTCACAACTTACTACCTTACTGTAAAAAACTCCCCCACAACAAAAAAAGAAAGATCAACAAACACACACCACCACCATCACTCCTCATAGCAAAGCCCTGTTCCATTGCAACCAGCCTATAAGATTTTTGCTTAGATGACAGGTGCAGGTTACATGCATAACAGTCAAGAAGCAAAACAGATCAATAAATACACTCTGGCCACTAAGTTTTCCATAACAGTTGGTACCATGCTGGGGCTACTTAACAAAATTAGAAATAGAAACAATTGACTCATTTTATTACTTTAATGAAGAAAAAAACGTATCAGAAATTGGAGAGCCTAGTAAAAATTTTGCAAGTAGCAATTAAGTTTAGAGATAAAATTAAGAACACTTTAAGGAATGTTAAAGCGTCCATTCCACAACCTCTATGTTTTTTAGAATAGATTTCAGTTTCTGGAAAACAGACACAATCTTTATAGCCTACACATAACATTGAATAGGATGTTTATAAAATATTACTGAGACTAGAAATCCTATTATTTCTTTGTTGATTATATTATTTAAGGTATGTTGTATGAATTTCTTAATCCTGACATAACAATATATAGAAAGAAATGTTTTCACTTGTCTTCAATTCAGATCATGTTGCCCCAGAACACAGCATGAGGGAAAACATTATCAAGTCATTATTTTACCAGATTTGTGCCAAAATACTGAGGTAAGAGTTATAAGAATGATCTTGATATGTTTTAAGTTTCTTGTTGTACATAATAAAAGTGATAATTAAATGCATAAATGTAAATATTTAAAATTTATTTCTCCTCTCGGGCAACAGGGAAATAATGTCTGAAACACTGTATGCAGTGCCAGTCATCCACACCCAAGGAAGCTGAACTGTAATTACAGCTGGAGAGAAGAGACTATTGGAAAAGTTATGTGGAAAGGCATTTTCTTTTCACATGAAAAATTAAAAAGGTTGACTTGTTTATCTAGCAAAATCATGACTGCAAGAAGATATTTCCTAGAATACATGGAGCAATATGGGAAAAGAGACATTTTTTTAAAAGGGCAGTGTTATGAGGAGAAATCAGCTATAAATTAATTTGGGCTGAATATTACACAAATTTCCAGCAAGTTGCAGAGCAGAGGGGTCAGAAATCTTTGACCTTACTTGATGAATGAAGCAAGGAATTTTCATGAGACTGCATGAAATGAAAAGAGCCAGCAACAACTTTACTCTTGTCTTCCTGAAAACAGAATGAAAACTACCTGGGGATGCATTCTGAATTCAAGCCTTCTTAATTCAGTTCACTTTCCCTACTTTCTCTTGGGTTAAGGGTGTTTGACTTCTGAAAGAGGCTTTTCAAGTGGGAGTTGTAGTGTGGTGAGGCCAAGCCACACCACGCTCGATGGTTTCACTGTCTGTTGTTCCTGGTTGCTTTTTGTCAGCAGAGCCAGTGGTGTCTGCAAGAACAGCTTGGGAGCTCTTCTCTCATCCAGACTAATAATCCCTAATAATTCAGTTATGCTACCATCCTGTAACTGTAATTGTTTCCCTTTTTGCTGAGAAAACCTTAAGCTAAATCTTAAACAGAATTGCCTTGAATTTTAAGTTGCAGTTTTGTTACAGTTGGAATGTGTGGTGTCTTCTAGGCTGTTTCTGGCAGGGCTTGTGAGTGCTTTAACACAGGTGGGTGAAGGGTTTCTTCTGCTGAGACACTTTTCTCTATGAGCAGTCACAAGTGTGAGCTCTTGGTAAGGATGGCAAAGACAGCTCAAGTACTTTCTTCTATTTTAATACTTGGAAAAGCTTTTACAAATTTATAGTTCTATTCTGTCTGACCTCCACACATGTTTTTCTTTCCTGGAGAGGAAGAAACTGCAATGTTGGAAGTTTTTCTGGTTTGTTTTTTACTCTGGTAACTTCAGCAGTCTCACCAAGAGCACAGCACCTCAGAGAGTCACACTGGTACAGTGAAGAAATGCTGAAGCAAAAGCTGGACCAAGCAGCAGAGAAACTTCATAATCCACCTTTGCTGCCAGAAAACTGCTTGTGTAACTACACCATTAACATGATGTTTAACCCCATGTTGTACAAGACTAATTGGATAGCTGACAGATAATAAAGTGAGTGCTTAAAAGATTGGATACTGGGCATGTTTCCCAAATCCAGAGACAGACCTGTTCTGGGAAATTGCTAGAATCTCCCTCTGATGGGTATATCCATCTATTAAAAAGCAGCTGTGTACATTTACATGGTTTTGGTTTGTTCTTGTAGCTCAGGGGGAGGATTCCTATGTACAGCTTATGATATCCAAGATTGATGGATTGGGTGTGACTGTAACTCCATTAATTTTCACTGGCACTAACAGCCCTCTGAGAATGACCTGGGAGCAGGAGCCTGGTGGCAGGAAAAGCGTCTGTCCAATTCCTGGTGTTTGTCACATGCTGGTGACAGACTGGATGGGATCACTCAGATTGGGCTCTGAAAATTAGAGAGCCTTTCAACATGTTTGCACTTGATGTTATTGGAAGATCCCAGTGTAAGACAGACCTGAGCCTGGTTTAAGATGACTTTCTCTACAGCTGAAGTTGCAACTGCTCAGATTTATTTTCTCAGCTGTTCAGCTGTGATTAGGCAGCACTTTCTGGCTGTTGGATACAGCAGACCTTGGGCACAGTGTGTGCAGGTGTTTTCTTTTGTAGTAGAGCTCCCTGGGAGGTAGTTTTATGGCAGTTCACAATGACCCAGGTTAGTGCTGGTGTGGCTCTGCCCTGGAGGGTGTACACACTCCTTGAAAGGCAGAGCATGATTCTGCCTTTGGTGGCCAGGATGGCCATATGGTCTTCTCATACATCTCCAGTTCTTTCCTCTTCAGCTACACAAACAAGATAAATAAGTAAGGACTCTGTAGGAATCTGGCTTAGACCATAAAGATAGGACTGAGTGGGACTGTGAAGCCCTTTTGTTATACTTGGAGGCAGGGGGACCTTGGACACCCAGTGAGATGTCACAAGCCCATGCTGCTGTGTGGGAGAAGAGAAGAACTTACACTGAACTTCACCCATGTCCCACTTTGGCACAAGAGGAGAAATTTCCTTAGATGAAAATGTCTGGATAGTCCCCAGTAAGAGGAGTGTACATAACACCATAAAGGAAGGTAAAGAGAGACAGCTAAAACTGTCTCCTCCAGTCTTGCCATGGGAGCAGAAAATGTCCTTCCTATTTCTAATGAATGAAATATTACATAGAAAAATAATTTGAAGGTTTTGAAAAATACAATTTTGTAAGAAGTTATTAGTGAAGGAAGATACTTTCAGAAGCTATGCATAGGTCAGCACTGAATTTACTATTTAACATATTCAACAGTCAATGTTAAATTCCTGCTCCTAACATTTGCAAGTGTATTGGAGATGTGCTCTGCCAGACTGTTGAAGCAGTTCTTCAGAGAGATCAGGAATACTAAACAATAGAGTTCATTTAAATGAAATACATTTTAATATGAGATGAAATCAAATAATGTCTCTAGAAACATAGGCCAACATTAAAAAAAATAGGGAGAAAGAAAAGGTAGTGACTCTGAAAAACATATTAGAGGAGGCATTGGATCAGTGTGACAGTCCCTACAATGACAGAAAAGATGGCATGTGCTTTGGAGTAGGGAAAGAAGAATGCATGGAAGCAGTAACATAATGTTATGTGTGAGTATAAGTTAGAACCTGGAAATGGTTTCCATTTCATACATTTTAAAAGGATATTAAAAATTGCAGAGTCTGAAGAAAGCAATAATATTTACTAAAGGGGAAGAGAAAAAGCTGTATAATGAGATACTTGCAGATCATGTTGTTCTTTATACTAGAACAGATGGAGAAATTACTTGATTTGTATATAAATGTTCCATGGGAAGAACAAATGGATACAAAAGTGCTCCTAATTTAGCAGAGAAATACACAACAAGAACTAATAGCTGGAAACTCAATGATACAAGCTCAAGATTAAGTATTAGGCAGGGAGTTTTTATTATTATATTTATTTAGTTGTTATTAACCACTGGCAAAATGAACACAAATCAACAAAAGCAAGGGTGGGATATCTTCAAATTAAGAGCCAACTTTGAGCTACTCTGCTTAATACAGCTTAAAGACAAATACAGGCTACAGAGAGAGATTCTTTCTGTACAAAACTTTAAGAATTGTGTTCTATTTAAAATAATGTAAGCCGTGAGGAAATATTCTTTCACTTCTTTGGTAATATCCTGGAACACATTACCTGTACCATTTTTTCAATTATTTTCCATGTGTTTAGCATGGCTACATCTAGTTACAAGTTATTTTAATAAGAGCATGGGGTTTTTTTATTATTATTAATGTTAATTGAACTGATACCAAGCTTTCTTATTATCTCATGTGGTACACTGAGCCTTACTCTGAGCCAGACTCTTCCTAATTCAGTAGTGTATTAAATCACAGTCCACCTGGTTTTGTGGCTGCTTTTTTACAAGGTAATAGAGGCAAATGTGAAAGACACCAGAAAAAAAGAAAGGTGTTAGGATTTTTGTAACAAATGAGAAAAGAAATCCAGAGATACTTGTTCCTCAGGACCTGAGAGAGATGCAGAATTGCTAAGAACTCCAGAGCCCAGCTTTCCTGGAGATGGCTGAACAGCTGCCTGCCCATGCAAAGTGGTGAGCAAGTTCCTTGGCTTGCTTTCTTTGCCTGTAGGGCTTTTGCCTTACCTACTAAACTGTCTTTATCTGAATCATTTACTTTTTTAACTTTTATTCTGCCCGTTCTCTCCCCCCATCCCACTGAGGGGGAGTGAGCAAGCAGCTGTGTGAGGACTAATTGTTGGCTGGGGTTAAACCAAAATACAGACTTAGTTATTGAAATGAAACTGTCCAATATTTGTACCCTAAGGCAAAATTATGGGATAGTGAATAAGCAGAGTTCCATCTGGTCTTAGAGGTGGGCAAAATTTAAACCACAGGCATAATATAATGACATAAAGCTCAGCTATTTAGCCTTCTTCCTCTAAATGCTGTAGTCTGCAATGCATTAATTATTTTTCTATCTCCACATTAACAGGCCGAGTTCTCCACCACACCCATAATTTTGATTTGAACAGGCTCTGTGCTTGAGGTTTTTCTGTTTTCCTCTGGTTCTAGCTACAGTTTGAACATCTGCCTGGACAGCTTTGGTTCTGCAGTAGTTAAACATCCCGTGACTTGCCTTCAGTTGTCACATTCTAGGTCCTTCCAAAAGGCCCATATGTGCTACTTAAAACTTTTGTTTAGCTCATTAGCAATTTGAGTGTAGCTTGATGGTATGCCAGATGCTCTCCAGCTCAGAGAAATATGCCCATCTGAGTGTGACTCCCTCCTGTGAAATCTGCTTTGTGCAGCAGATTTCCTCAGACAGACCAAATTCCTTCACGGCCCTGAAGAACAGATTCAACATCCCCTGTTGTCCAGTTTGCAGGGATTCCTTGCTGCTCTGTGCTCTGCTCCCAGCCTCAGCCCAGGACATGCTGGAGGGTGAGCTGGGGCACGTTGGTGTGGCCACTGAGAACAGGTCACTGCAGAGATCCCTGCAGGGTCTCAGGGAAGATGGATGAAATACAGCTGCAGAGCACCCTCCTGCAAGGGAGAGCCTTTTAAGTTTGAAGTGTATGTGTGAGAAATGGGAGCCGAGAGTGTTGTTTTGTGTTTGTTNGATACTGATTTCACTGAACATTCTTTGTGCTTAGCAACATCACCATTGTGATACACCAAGTATGCTATTTGTGAATGGCATATTCAGTGCTATTTTTTCAGCCCTTAACCAATAAAGTGGCTTTTTCCATATGCTTTCTCCACCAGAAAGGAAAATCTTCTCTTTGTAGATTGATCTACTTAAAGAAATGTGGTGCTGCTTCTAGTTTCTTAAGATTCAGAGCTCTTCTAGACTGTTTCTTCTGTATAAAGTTCTAGAAGAATGAACAAGAAAAAGAAATGGAGGACAGAAAGGATATTTTAGGCAGCTGTTTGGCAGTCTGTGAAACAATCTGAGGTCTTGGCTCCACAGGTGTCCATGTGACACTCCCCATCATTATTTACAGAACTTTTTGCTTTTACAAGCAAAGAGGGCAGGAATGTGCAGGGAGATGAAGCCAGATACTTTCTCATGCCTAGGTGTGGTACCCCAGTTCATGGGCAAAAATACTGGGAAAGAATATTGTGAAGGCTGCACATGGGGAGCTGGTGCTCTCATGTCCCTACACTGCTCCTAATTTTTGGAAGAAATGTGGGAAAAAGACTTTCAGCTTCCAGATTGGCTGCAGCAGAGCCTTTCTTGAGAACTGTAATCAGTCCTGAAAATTCTTCTTTCCTAAAGCCTTCAGATACATACTTTTTTCATCATATACAGAAAATAAAATGAATGTATAGAGTTCATACATGGGGTTTCACATTGGATTTTAAAGCTAAAGCAGTGTCAGGCTTGGTGTGAAAGTAATTTCATTAATTTTATTAAGTAGATGATCAGTTACAGCTTTTAAATCTGCATCAAGATTGGTGAACTGTAAACTTATGTGGTAAATTGGTGAGGTAGTACCTTTTAAACCATGAAAAAACATTAGCTGAAGTGCCCAGTATGTCTGCTTATTGTAGGCAGCTGAATAAAACTGCTACTTTCAGACATAGCTGCCACTTTCAGCCAGGTGGCTACGCTGAACAAATGATTGCATTTTGTTCACATGGAAATTTGCCAATGTGTTTACCTATTTACAGGATGTATTGCTGATGGAAACCTTCATAACATGGGTGACCAAAATTGGGAAGTATAACAGTGGTACTTGGGATACATATATTTTTGATAGCTATTTTCTGTTTGCTGTACCTTTATTTTTTTTTCTCTACATTTTTCGCCAAATGGACTGTCATTCAAAAACCAAGTTCACTGCCCACCCTGAAAGTTTGCTGTTCCTTGACTTCTTTGGCCTTTACCTCAAAAGAAGGATGTTATAACTAAAAACAGGGTAGACACCTCAGTTACTCCAGACTCACAGAGTCTTTAAAAGGAGAAGAAAGCAGGTTCATCAGAGTGCAAATTCAGGAAATGCTATTCCAGGGAGATATGTATGTGCTATTCCAGGATGAATTCTGTGAGAAGTCTGGGTAAGGCTTGTGTGGCTGTGGTGTCTTATGAGCAAGAACAAAGCTCAGAGAGAAAAGTGTGCATAAAAAGGCACTCATCACTAATAAAATGGCTTTTAAGCTCTCCTCTCACCCCCTCTTCAGAAGAAGGTATGCACAGCAAGGAAAACTGATAATGGATTTTGAATTATTCTGCATTAAATTTTACTTCCCTGTGATTTGTGGTTACCTCCTAGTTACTTAAATGCTTTAGGAAAAGTGCTCTGCAGACACCAGCTGTACTGACTGGCTCAGGTGGTTTTTAGTTTAGCTTAGATAAATATGGTACTTGCTTCAGATTAGCCCAGGTTCCTCTTCTAGGTAAGAAAGTCACTTTGCCCAATAGAAGCCAAGTAGTTTTGGGGTTTTTTTGTCAGGAGTTGTCTAAGTCTTGCTCAGAGAAGACTGAGTGTCCCTAGTGATGGAGAGTGCCACTGCAATCTGCTGTGACAGTGACACTCCTGCCTCTATCCCAGGCTACAGCACTACAGGGCATGATGGTGCTGTTCTGGTGGGTGTTTTTGCTGGGCTGGCTGGGGTCTGTGCAGCCCAGGAAGAGAAAGGTTCTTAGTGAGAGGAGGAATCTCTGCTCACTTCTGCAGGAAGTAGAAGCTGGCTGATTTTTTTCTTGTGCCCTTCAAGTACAGGACTTCCTTGCAGATGGCACTTCCCTTCAAGAGCTTGGCTGGCTCTCCCAGCCAGCAGCTGTGCTGTGCCTACACAAATCCAGCGTGGGCATTTGATAGAAAGGCAGAAGGAAAAAGTGACGATTTGGTGCATCTCTAGCACCCCCTGCTCTGCTTTCCTGGAGGAGAAAGGCTGTGCAGTGCTAATGCCCATGTGCCAGCAGACTGGAAGCAAAGATAAAGCATGCAGGACAGACACTACTGTCACCATCATTGCAGAAATCACAGCCAGGAAGCACAGGGATGACTGAGAGCACCATTATCCTTGTTCTGCTACACTGTACATTGTGTCCCTGTATAGCAGCACACTGAACATCCACATTTGATTTGGATCAGGTCTTCCTGATCACCTCTTTGAGGTGAGTGATTTTATCATCCCTCCCTACTAGGCTTTGCTTCTCCTTGCCAAGTGGTGTGACAGCACGTGAGCTGAACTCCTGTCAGATGAAACCTAGCTAGAAGATGCTCTCCAGCAGTTAGTGAGTGCTTTGTCCACAGAAGCAAACTAGAGCAAACAAAAATATCACAAGACATGCACTATCTGAATTTTGAGGCCTTAACAGCAGATATTTTCCCTTTTGTTCTCTCCTATTAGGATGATTTACGTGCAGGTGTCAGGAACACTTACAAGAAATTAACTGTGTTTATCCAGTTTTCCTCAGAGGACTGATTTATAATTTACTGACCAGCTCTCTGTTGTTTCCAACTTGCCTTTTCCCTTCTCATTGTCTTCCACTTACTACTTTGACTGACAGAGTCCAGTCAGGATAGGAATTAAAAAATTTCGGGTCATTGTGTGACTATATGCAAGTGAAAGTTGAATCTTCTTAGAAGGTCAGTCAGTAAAAATAATCAATTGCTTCTCCACAGATAATGTGATTTTCTCTGGCCTTGCAAAATGTGAGCATACTACTTGACTTCATACACCTTGTATTTTATGCCTCAGTGTGCAATGATCATTTGCTTCTAACAATTAAGCTGGGGATAATCTCTATCAATCTTCTTAATAATCTTCTATTATATATTAACAAATGAGATGAGAAATCATATACCCTTACTCTTGTATTCGTTCTGTGCAGATTGTATTTTTAAAGCTCTAAATTGCACAATGCAGCCTAATAGCTATTAACTGCCTACAAGTGCATGCTAAGGGATAAGTATGTAAAAGCAGAAGCACTTGTTTCACTTCACAAGCTTTTTGAAACAGGAGTGAGAAAAGCCCTTCTGTTAAAGTGTGGAAAACCAGCTTGTTGAAGTGTTATAATCCATCCATGGAAGGATTGGGAAGGATGATTTACTTGAGTCCTCTGTAGAGGCATATTGTAATCCTTACCAACTGTTATCAAATTAACCATAGCAGTGAGAAATGGTTACAGCCCAGGCACCACAGATAAGGCATGAACACAGAGAGATAAGGCTTCCTCTGAAGAGATGATAATGCTATAGCCACATTTACATTGTTCTCTAACTCCTGTCAAGCTGCCTCGAGAGTGGGGGAGTCAATAAAACATTCAGGGAACATTAGGACTTTCTAGCTCTGAAGCATGGAAGCTATTAAAGCGTCAGGAATCTGGAGATCCTATCTTTGGCAGTGTAGTAAATATACTGATATCAAAATGCTAAGTGCCTAATGCTGGAGTCATTAAAAAGCAAGAATGATTTCTTCAGTGAAAGCACACATTCTTAGGTAATAAATTGCCTTTTGAATAGCAATGCCTGTCAAACTCATGAAATTTTTCCATTACTCTGTGATCTTCCAGAAAGTGATTGATAAATATTTTTAACTTCATTTCCCATTGCACCATTTAATGAACTCACTTGTGCTTGGTTGCTCCCCATTAAGTTTTGTAGAAGTGTGTCACCTGATTAGGTTCTTATTTTACTTAGATGGTTTCAAAGGTGTAGCCAAATTACAAGTTTATGGATGGCTAAATTTAGCCACTTGCCATTTTTCGTTCTCACTCATATGTCATTTAAAGAAGCCAGTGCATTTTTCCCACATCATGCAATAGAACAACAAGTAGATAAAATTGCTTCCTCTTCACACTGCACAAGAGACTTGATTCTAATAGGACCTGTAAAATTGACTGAGACTTAGGGAGACTTCAGAATCTGGGGGTTATACTTAGGTCAAAGTTGAAGTAGAAAATTTGTTCTTTCTAGCCCATTATGTCTCTGAAGGAAGCCCCATGGAGATGATCCTCAGGATGATTACTCTATAAGTGGGAAGAAGAACATACCAGGAAAGACTGGGTTTAAGAGCTGTCAAAAAGAGCTGTAAAGGAGGACCTTTGGTGTCAAACCTGGATTTTTGAGCTGATGGTGGTGTCAGCCCTTAGCTGTTCCATGGGTTTCCAGAGCAAAGTGTGAGTGAGGGTGATGCCTCTGTTTTTGGTAGTAGCAGATGATTGGAAATTATAGCAGAAGGATATAATCTAGATTGAGGGTCTCTGGGAAACTGATCTTCACTGAGTGCCTTGGTAGTGGGAACTGAGACAGTTTCTTGAGGCTGCCTCAGCTCTGGACCAAGAGCAGTGTAAGGGAAGACCTAAGATCCCAGATGGACTATTCTGCTGGATTAGCTCCAGACTACATGTAGTACTGCCCCCATCTCTGTGCCCCAAGCCTCAAAAAGCAGCAACAGGAAAATGTTGCAGCTCATGAGCTGCTCGTACAAATGCCAGAGGATAGAGCTTGAGCTGCTGATGGGGGACAATTGGTGACAGTGAGCTCTGATCTGATATAACTGAAAAGCAGGCATGGCTTCCAAGGATGGGGTCAGGAACAGTCTTGGCTATGCTGCAGCTGACTCAGAGAGACTTTTGGGGGAGACTCAAGTGTTTATTTGTGACCAGAATAGGATCGTTTTAGTAACAAGCCTTTAAAACCATTTCTTGCCAATTTTGCCCTTTCATCCACTGAAAGGATTCTATACTCATCTGCATCCATCTCCTTGTAAAAGACTGTCTCTGTTTAATGACTTTGTTCCACTTCATCCAAAGATTAATAGCAGCACAATTATTAATTGTGAATCTATAGCTTTTTTTGCCAAGGTAGGGAGAGTGTAACTGCTCATAAACATTAGCTCCAGATGAAATGCCACGTTCAAGGTCTCAGCTGTGAAGCTGTGCTTTTAATTAATTTTCAGATTTTTCATTCGTTCTCAGAGATATCACAAGAATCTGCAAACACTCATTTAATCTCCACGGGTTGAACCCTGCTTTCATCCTCCTGGTGATGGTTTGTTTGCATAGATGTCTGCATTCTTGAGCCCACTAGCCCAACAACGTCAAAGGCCTTTGAAAACTCTGGGAGCCTTTTCCACAAAATCAGAGGTCAGAGGGACCTGCCACCTAGCAGCAGGGTTTGACTGCAAAGACTCCCAGCCTAAGGAGATGCAGTAAGGAAAACGGCTCAGAAAAAAACCAAACCAACATCAAGACACATTCATGCTGAGAGCATCCTTTAGCCCATGTTGTTAGCTATTCCATTGTTTTTCTATTCCTGCTAGAAATGGTTACAGAATACAAATCTGCAGACTGTAAGATAATTTTTGCACAGTGATCAAATTTTTTAGTTAATCTTCAACAAATTGGGATGAGTTTTTGACACTGAATGTTGCAGGGTTTTCCAGCCCCAGAATTTTNCTAGTGAACATTTTAAATTTCTCTGGTGTAATTCATCATATCTCTCTACCTTGAAATGTATTAAATCGTTGGTCAGGTGCTTCTTATTAAAAATTCCATCTTATTGTTCTTAATTATTTTGCCTGTTGAGATTTCACTGAGTTTTTAAATTACCGTACATTTCTCATGACTTAGCTGCTTCTTCAATTTTTCCTTTCTTTAAATATTAATTTCCTCTATATTCTTGCCAGTAGGTCTCCTTATCAGTAAGATTTTTTATTTTTTTAACTGGTAACAGTTTTCGGTATTTTTTCTTTTTTCTTTATATATAAAGTGGTGGGGCTTGGAGGTTTCTACTAGAGTATCAGTAATTCCAAGTTTATAGCTCTTGAAGTTTTTTAATTGTTCTGGTAACAATTATTCTAAGTGAGGAAGAAATGGCTTTCTAAGTTTTCCCCAGGGTGGATACTATGATTGACTGTATATTCTGGATTCACAGTGTAGATATATGTTGACTATGATTTTCTTTCATGCATGAAGACCAATTTCGGTTAATGCTTATTTCCTTTTTTGCTCCATAAGGAGAAATTCAATTTGAGTCAATTTACATTAAACAAAACAGGTCCCTTTAGCATGAAATTTGTCTGTTCCTTTCTTCTTTTCCTTTTTTTCAAACTCAAATATTGAATTCCAGCTTTTTGAGATGTGCAGTACAGCCTTTCACCTTAAAATCAGCTATGACTTGTTCATTCTGCATATTGTAATTGGAAGTTTAAGGAATAGTTTGTTTGGTTTTCCAGTGGGATTTTTCTCATGTGGGATGAAGCTCATCCATCTGTTAATTTTGCTTTAATCAGTTACAATTTTAAACCTCAAATGTTTTAAATTTATTAATCTGATTCAAATTAAACAGATAAGTGCTAAGTATGGTGGGCCCCAGCTTGCAATGTTGCATTGGAAAATGGAGATATCATGTGCCAACTTAGTAATATGCATTGTTGGTTTATTTTAAAGTGTGTGGTCTTTGTGGAAACACAGCATCTTAATAATAGTGGTTTCCTTGACATATTTATAAATTGTAATCAGACTATGAAAAATGCAACAACGTAAGTCATGGTGCCAGGACAAGGAAAAACAGGCAAATTCCAGCTCAGTTCTCTCTCCATTGTAGCGTGAGAAATCAGTATGTCAAGTTTTTGTGTAACCCTCAGACAGGCCTGAAAAACATTTCTGTTTACATGTTCACAGGGTCAACACAATTGATATTATATTCCCTTAGAATTAAATAGTAAAATGAATGTGCTTGAAAATGATTTTGTATGTGTTGGTGTTCTGGTCGTACTCAGATGCTCCTGGAGAAAAGGTCCCTGCAGCCTGACCCCAGTCTGATATGGAGGTCTGTATCTCACAGCTGCCTCTGTGGCGCCAGTCTCAGCTGCCTTCAGCATACCACAGCCCTCTAAGCCTTGGTAGCAGACAGGAGTTAAGGACAGCCTAGTAATTTCTGCTTCCCTGCCAGTTTTTTTGGTTTGTGTGTAGCTGTTTCAGCATAACCCCTTTGCTTTGCTGAGATTAACTTGTTTTGCATTTTTAAGCATCTCAGAATGAAGCCTAATAGGCACTAGGGCCCCCTATTTTCTGCAAAACAATAGATTTAAATAAATTAGAATTC
>VZTT01003666.1:4750-34605 GCA_013400855.1 Buphagus erythrorhynchus
GGGCACACTCCAACTTATACATCTCTCTATAGAGTGACAGTGCTATAGATGAAATTTTGCTTTTGGACAGAGGGCTCACAGCAATGAGCAAACATGACTTTTTTTCTGAATGCCACAAAGCTTATATACTGTAAAAGGTGTTGCAAGAAAGAAATCAGAATTAGACCACCAGGAAATTTTATCTTTAATAAGTAAGAGTATTTAAAGAAATTGTTTCACTAAAAACATTAGAAACTATGATTTTTTTTTATATTTCAAAGACAGTTCCATTAAAATGTTAAGGCCAGTACCACAAAAGACATAGCAAAAAAAAAACCCCTACAGATGACTATAGTACAGTTTCTTAGTGCTAGAAATGCATGCAATTACCTTTATTACAAAAATTATAACAAATTTAAAGTATTATGAAAATCTACTATTCTGTACATCTTAATACTTTTTTGTTGTTATTTATTTTGCTGGTCAGAAATCATTAAAGGGACGTGAGTGGAAATGAGGAGCAGCACAGATGTTTAGCTACACACAGGAATATACCAGAACTTCCATTGATATTTTCCTGTATTCTCAAAGTAGATATGGTTATATTACATACCCAAAAGTTTTATCATTAATGCTTAATAGAAAGCATGAGAAATAATAAAATATTATTCAGAAGTATAAGAGGAATTTATAAAAAACAGGAATGGTTCCACGGGACCAAAATTAATTTATAGTTGTTCTTGAAAAGCAGACTGCATTTTATTCCCAGCAGGTGTGGGCTTTTTTATCTTTTGTTTCAAATATTTGCATGTTTCTAAATCGTCGTGAGAGCAATGGAAACCCCTTCTCCAGTACATTTAGCAACATAACTGAAGTCTCCACATGGATTTGTTCTCTGTTTCTTCCTATTTGGTGAATGCTGGCATAAGATGAAATTAAAGGCAAGACCAAAACAGGAACTTGGTCTTGAAGCAGAAAAGCAAGTAGGGTCATCATCACTCTTGCGGGTAATCCCATAAAACTGGATTTGACTTCAGGTACTTAATTGCCATCAGACATCTGACTACTCCTGGAATGTGGCAAAAATATGGTGCTTTTAGCAGAAAGGTGTCCCAGTATAGCTTTTGGAAGAAAGCTAGAACAACAGAAGACTGATAACTCATTTAAAAAAGAGGAAATGGAAATAAAATTCCTTTTCTGAAACTGAATCTTATCTGCCTGACTGAGACTTGCTCTCCCATTTGCCTAACACTTTTTAAAAAATTCTCATGAAACATCTGCAACCTGCCCAAAAAAACAGTCTCAAAGGAATTTGTGTCATCATCCTGAAAACACTTCTTGTACTTATGACTAACACAAATAAATCAGTATACCAGAACTAATTTATAATGAGAAAAAAATCACACTTCTCCCCTCCTCTGATGTTTGGTTTGTTTACTAGGTGAAATCATTCTACTAAAAAGCCCAATACATTACATAACAGTACTTATTTTATGGGTACAGAATAATTAGTACTCAGAACTGGTGAGCTGGGGTAAGCAGAAATAAATTTTACCTTTTCATTCGCAAGGCATCAATTTCAATCATATTTTAATTTTCTTCTCCATTAAGGGATTTTTAATATAATTCACAGCTTAATTGAGGTTGGGAACATCATATGATCCAATATGTTGTGTTGAATATTGCAGGGAAGTCCTACTCCAAAATACTTTTTCTTTTCCCACAGACTCAATCTGAAGCATGCTATGCACCATACTGTGGCTGAACTGGTTTTCTTGTCAAAAAGAGCATTGTTAACTTTAATGGAGTTACAACAAATATTCAATACTGTCGTGATAGTAGCACTAGAAGAGACCCAAAATACATGAGCAAGTCTTCTTTTTCTCTTGTCCAGGACCAATACAGAAAGACCCTTCATGTTGGAAGCCCCATGTGTAGTTCTGCTGCCATTCCAGTGCTCCACATATGTACACAGGAATAACACTAGAAATGCAATTGTCCAAGGAAAGACAAAGAAGAAAAGTCTGCACATTCAGCAGTTTCAACCTTTTAAAGCTATCCTAGGCCCACCTTTTCCAGAAGAATGTTCCTTGCAAATTCCATGCTGTTCAGCAGGACCTCCTTTCTTAATGCTTTCCCTGAAACATGTATATGTAGTGACATCATTCCATAAAATTTCCCCTCGCTCAGTCTGCTCCCAGAGTAGGTGTGCAGGATATGACTACAGCCACTGCTCCAGAGAGCTCATCTTCTCACATGAGGGTAGAGGAAATTTTGTAATGCTTATCTACAGCTCTGTCCTTTAGTTACTGTCTGTTATACAAATTAATTCAGAAGCATTTTTGTGTGCATAATGGTAAAAGGATTCAAACTTTATTCTCACTCACACTTGAGCTGTTTTAACAGTGCTTAATACTCTGCCTCTTTGAAGTCCCTTTAAACTCAACAGGTTGATAGAAATAGCAGTGAAACTCCATGCAGCTTTGGAAATCATCCTTCTCTTTGCTCAAGGTGAGGATAAGCAGTGGTAGAAGTGGCTGGAACTGCAGCTTTTTAGGCAGAGTACCTCCTTTTAAGAAGAGAATAAAACTGCTGAATCCTTACAGCCAGTCACAGACATGCTCAGGTGGTAGTCACTATACCTCAGTCTTACCTTATTCTTCCCCCTGTGGGGACAGACTAATGAAATTCTGATCTCTTGCCCTACAAACAGGCAAGCATGAAGGTGGGTGTTCTGCTTTTTTCCCCACAAACTCAGGGTGAGCTGATGGGCTTACCGCTGAATTTCCTGTATGCAAATGAATGCATCCACACTTCACTGGGTATGAGAACTTAAAGATGGGAATAGCCTTGCATAAAAAAAAATACAGTGGGGTTCAAAATCAAATTTTATAGTCAAAATATAATTCCACTTTGTGGCAACAAAATAGACTTCCAGGAGAATCAGTCTGTTTCCTGAGTTGTAATTTTCTATATGTTTGCCAGTTGTACCTTAATTTTAACCCAAAGCACATTTTAAATATTACTGTCGTGTTAAATAATTTGTAGTAAATTGGAATGTCTATAGGTTAAAAAAAAAAACAAAACCAAAAAAAACTCTGCTGAGACATACCTATGAGGCAGTTTTATTAATTAAGGGTGAAAGGAGAAATTCAAGAGCAAAGCTCAAAATGACATGCACAACACACGACACAAAAAAAATCATCCAGCATTGACATTCACTGGAGGAAAATGAAAGGAGTTCCCTATTTAACTTATTACTTTCTGTAAAACCTTGTGAAACAGCAATAAAACCAAGAACCTAAATAACCCATCTATTTCAGCAACAGCTAGTAAACTAAACAAACAGCAACGTGGATGAACCTTATTTTATCTGTCTTTGGCATGACTGTTCACAGTTTCTTAGCAGCTGCTACATTAAAGAGCACTCCTGAGAGAATGACCTTTGAGGCTCTGCAAGTGTCTTTAAAATTCTGAACTTCAAAATTGGCAGACTGTGTTTAAAAAGTATTTTGTATGTATGTCAGGACTGTCATGAATTTGAGACACTGTGTGTGGTCTTATAGGTCTCATTAAATCCTGTGACTAGGTGAGCTAACCACATGCAATATACTATACTGATAAGTGTAATTAACAGGAGTAAATGGGACCCCCTTGACTTATGCAAATAAGGCATCATTAGCTTATTCAGCCATCTGTTCTGATTTGAGTAGGCATATTTCCCAGTATGCTAGAAATGACATTCACTTTGGTTTCCTGCAAAAATTATTATGAAATATTCTGACTCATTCTGAAGAAATATTTCTTTCTTCTCCCACCTGAGTTCATTCCTTATAGGTAAGCAAAGATCAGCTCATCTAACAGGGCATTACATCTGTCCTCACCGTTCACACTCTTTAAATATCATCAAGAAGTCATAGCAGCTGTTTACAGAGATATTGCACTTAAGGCCATGACATGAGTGCTTTATAGCTCTGTATTTACAAGATATCAAAGTGGTTTCTTAGAGAGTAGTGCAATTTCCCTTCTGCTCTGGGTGCATAAAATCAGTGAACCCAATAAACTAGAAAAGCCTCATTAATGGAATCAACTGTCCTTTGTAAGTGAGCAGCAGAAGCCAGCAGATCAAAGGTGCCCCACTTCCTTCAGTAGTGCCTGCACATCTGTTTTTGTTAGATCAAATATGTGGTTAAGCTTTCTGGTTGACAACAACAAAGCTTTTTGCTATTACTGTTTTTCTAATATATGCTGACTTCAATTTTCAACCCATCTTTTTCTATAAATACTTAAGCGTTTTAACATGAAGTTATGGGTCTGATTGATATAAGCTGTGTCTAAGTTTAGCTACAGTGTTAAAAGAGATGTGATGCCCCTCATCTGGCTCATGTAAATAAAAAGGAGTTTTTTTATTAGATGGTGCTTTGCTGGAGTTAAGTTTCCTTCAAAATAATGCCAAATGCTGGTACTTTTTGCATCTATATCCAGCTACAAACAAGCCCAGGTCTGGATCTGCTATTCTATCAGTAGGTGTGCTCTTGCTTTAGAAAAGAGATAGAAATCATAAAGAATGGTATAACCTCTGCATAGTTTAAGAAAAACCAAAATAAAATCATCATTTTTTAAGAACATATTTAACTGGGACCAAATTTGAAGAGCTGAGTATTAGTAGACAAAAATCAAATTGGTTTTCTGTTGTTTTTTAATAGGAGAGAATCTGTTTAAATACTGAACACTGAATTTCAAAATATATTTTTAACATTAATCTATAAGAAACACTTTCTTTCCTACTTTTTATCAAATAGAAAAAAAACTTAACACTATCAAATTAAAACACTGCCTACCCAACACCGTCCTTACTCTCTTTTGTATATTTTTCTACAAAAGATTTTGCAGTAGGCCATTCTTATTGAATAGCACCTATATCCCATAAGCACAGAATAAGCACAGACTAACCCATGGTATTAGACTGGTAATTGGAAAATGTACTAGAAGCTACTTTGTGAGCAAATGTTTTAGTACTGAAAGTGGTCATGTATGTATATATGGCCAGAAGCCCATGGAAATTGTAAAATGCTAATCTGATTGTGATGAGCTGTAATTATAATGAATAGGGACCAAAAAAAGTGAGGGAAAGGCTAATCTAATAATGTCCTTTCCAAAATTTTCTCTGAGAGGACAGTAACAGGGGTCCTTTAAATTGTTCCCTTTCCTTCCATCTGGTATGCAGAGCTGAGGAAGTTGATCAAAGAAAACAAAAAATGCCACATATTTTTGCATGGTACTGCACATGTGTGATTAAAGGCAGTGCTCAGATGCTGGTGTGACCCAATGCTCATTGAAGTGCAGTTGGCTCCTTCCTCCTGCTTTGGCAGATAGGTGAAACACTATCTATGAGATGATGAAGACTGCAAACCCCAGAGCTAATCCAATTTCCAGTCCAGGACTTCATAATCAGGATGATTGCATTACTCACAAAAAAAAAAAAAAAAAAAAAAAAAAAAAAAAAAAAAAAAAAAACACTACTGTCCTGTTTATTTGTTAGAATGCAGGAACAATCTGAACAATTTGAAAAAAACAAATCTCATGTAAAATATGTTAAGAAACCCTTCTCTCTACTCAGGAAGGAAAACAGACAATTTTAATTCTAGTGTTTCTATTTGTAACCTAACATATTTCTCCAGTAAAGGAGACAAGCAGTAACTTTAAATAGGTCTGCTTGTTTCCTCTTGTTCATATCACTCCTCAAAGTGCTCTCCACCCTATCCTTTTTTGAGTGATATCCTTATTCATTCTTATTTATGAAGGTTAGGTTATCCCATGCACTTACGAAGTCAACAAAGCCAGTTAACCAAGGCTTTAGACCAAGAGTAAATGTTGCATTTCATATGCCCTAAGTACAAACTAGAAACAGCATAAACATTTATAAAAGGGTTCAAGGAAAATGGATGTATGAAGAATGTTTATTTTTTTGCTTATTTAGGTTTCCTTTGTTCACAGATCACTTGGTATTTGTTTAAAACTATACAGTGGTTTGATTCTTACCAACTTTAGATAGCAGAGCAAATGTTTATATAAAGCTGAATTATCGTCCAAAAAGATGGAAATTACAACCAAAGATTATCCTAATGAAAAACTGAGCTCTTAAAAGATTTATTCTTCATACTATGAACCAAGTATGGAAGATAACAAGCATGCAATCCTAAATTTTGCAAGTAGTCATTCTAACTGCATTTCATTTTGCATGCTTGTTTCATAGTGAGTCCAGCAGGGTCTGGGCTGTGTGAATCTGTGTATAGAACTTAGAGCAGAACCATAGAATATGTTGAGTTGGAAGGGACTTATCAGGATCATTGAGTCCAACTCCTGGCCCTGCACAGAACATCCCAAGAATCACACCGCATGCCTGAAAGCATTGTCCAAACACTTCTTGAACTCTGCCAGGCTTGGTGCTGTGACCATTTATCTGGGGAGCCTCTTCTAGTGCCCAACCACCCTCTGGGTGAAGAACCTTTTTCTGGTATCCATCCTAACTCTCCCCAAACTCAGTTTCATGCTGTTTCCTTGAGTCCTATCACTGACCATGAGTGAAGAGGTCAGTACCTGCCCCTCCACTTCCCCTCACAAGGATGTTGCAGACTTCAATGGTCTCCCCTCAGTCTCCTCTTCTCCAGGCTGAACAGACCAAGTGCCCTCAGCTGCTCCTCATGCAGCTTCCCCTCAAGGCTCTTCACCATCCTTATGGCCCTCCTTTTACACTCTCTGAGACCTTAATGTCTTTTGTATATTGTGTCACCCAAAGCTGCCCCCAGCAATCGAGGTGAGGCTGCCCCAGCTCAGAGCAGCAGGAGGGACAATCCCCTCCCTTGCCTGGCTGTACCTGATGCATCCCAGGACAGGTTCACCCTCCTGGCTGCCAGGGCACTGCTGATTCATATTTAACTTGCCATTGACCACGACCCCCAGGTCCCTTTCCACAGCACTGCTCTCCAGCCTGTCATTCTTCAGTGTGTATACACAGCCAGGTTTGCCCTGGTTGCAGAATCCAGCACTTGCCCCTGTTAAACTTCATATGGTTGGTGACTGCCCATCTCTCTGATTTGTCAATGTCTCTGCAGGGCCTCTCTGCCCTCAAGGGAGTAAACAGCTGCTCCCAGTTTAGTGTCATCAGCAAAATTACATAATATTATTATTCCTTCAAGTTTTGTGTCCAAGTCATTTATGAAGCTGTTGAAGAGGACAGGGCTGAGGATGGAGCCTTGCAGAACCCCACTAGTGACCAGATGATAGCCTGATATCACCCCATTCACTATAACTCTTTGTGCCTGACCCTTGAGCCAATTGCTCACCCATCTCATGATGTGTTTATTCAGCCAAGTGCTGGACATTTTGTCCAGAAGGATACTGTGAGAGACAGTTTTAAAAGCCTTATTGAAGTCCAAAAAGGTAACATCTTTCTTTCCTACATCATCTAGGTGGATTATGCTGTTGTAGAAGGAAGGTTCAACAGGCAGGACTTTCATCTCATGAAGCTGTACTGGCTGTGACCAATGACTGTGTTGTCCTCCAGGTGTTTTTCAATACTTCCCAGAATAATATTTTCCATGACTTTACCAGGCACTGAAGTGAGACTGACAGGTCTGAAATTTTCAGGGTCCTTCTTCATGCCCTTCTTGAAAACTGGGATTATGTTTGCCAGTTTCCAGTCAGCTGGGACCTCTTCGGTCTCCCAGGACCACTCAAAAATCATCAAGAGAGGTTCTGTGACAACATCAGTTAGCTCATTGAAGATTATCGGATGAATCCCATAAGACCCATAGATTTATAGAGATCCAGCTGGAGAAGCAGATCCCACAAATGTTCAGGGTCTGGGATTTGATCATTCTTGCAGCCATGGTCTTCCAGCTCAGGGCGCTGAGACCCCCTTGGTCCATCTTCTGTGTTGAAGACAGAGGCAAAAAATGCATTAAACACCTCTGCCTTTCCTTGTCCGTTTGTGAGGTGGCTGTCTGCATCCTGTAACAAACTGATGTTATTTCTACCTGGTTTTTGCCATTAATTTTGCCATTATATTTGAAAAAACTCTTTTTATTGTTCCCCACACTTCTGGCTAGCTTCAGCTGCAGTTGAGCTTTGGCCACATGCTACTGTGGCAAGCAGCATCTCTTATTCTTCCCATGTCACCTCATCTTGCTTCCACTGAGCGTACACCTTTCTTTTTCTTATTTCCAAGAGAACACACCTATTCAGCCAAGCCGACCTTCTGCCTTGTCTGCTTGAATTGAGACATTTGGAAATTGCCTGCCTCTGTGCATGAGGAGGTGTTAAAAAGGTAAAAAGCACTGAAAGCAGTGTCTTACAAGCACAAAGCTTACCCTACAAAAAATTTGAGCATGTCCTACACATATCAAACTGCTCACAAACAGTGCATTTAATTCATCAGCAGAATTAGGTCAGAACCCAAAAGCATAAGTCAGTAAACTGATTATTGATGTGTTGAAAGTACACATTTAACAATCTGAATTACCTAGTAAAGAGCATTTCTTTTCAGCTATATCATGAGTGTTAATTTAAATCCATAAAATTTCTGTTATCTGCTTTTTGATTTCAGAACTGACCATTCTTATTTGCACCTAAGTGATGGTGCTAATGGATAGTTATCCTTGTAGCAGACTAACAAATAGCAAGACATTATTTTCATGAGGCTTTTTATGTAATTGTTTTTTACCCAGTTTAGGCTAATCCCCATAACAGATTAGCAAACTGTCCTGCATAGCAATGTAGTAACATGTGAGAAAGAAAACACAAAGATTTTTGGTATTGGGCTATTGCTAGAAAGTAGCTTGCATTCCAGCAGTGGTACTTAGGACACAACTTGAGTAATTCTCTCTTAGGGATTTTCTTTTTTCTTAGGATCTTAAGAGAACAGACTCCCAGTCTTCAGTCTTCTCCAGGAAATATTATTCCAAAGTAGTCTAGTTCAGGATTTATTTTGTATATATCAGTGTGGTTTAGCTGCTACCCATTCTCAGCAAGGGAATCTCCATATGTCATCTTCTACTTCCACAAATGTGCCAGTCTAGATATTGCCTAACAGCACTGATTTTAGATGCTAAAAATTTCCACTCTTTCTCTAATGAAACATTTCATCTTAAACCCTGTTGCATTGAAGGAAGTGGGAATTTTGCCAGGATTTCATCCTATCTGCTTTCTGAGACTACCCAAGAAAATGTGCTACATCACATGACATTCCCAGCACAGCATTGGGTAGGCTGTATCCTGCAGAACGACATCTTTTGTAAACAAGATTTAGAAATCTTGGAGGGAATTTCCTGCTGCTGCTCAGATTGTTTTGAACACCATTGACCTTGCTGCAGATTTCTATTCTAGGAGCAGCTATTCATCTGTGTCCCATCCAATTGCTTTGATGACAGTAACTGCTGGGGAGGTGGATAAGGAAATCTAGAGACACTCATTCCAGTTGTGAGGCCTGCTGATAACCAGCCCAGACTGTGCTCTGGCTGGTCTATACCAATTTAAACAGTTTGGAAGGAAATAACTTCACTGAGGAAGGAAGCAAGGGAATGCGGAAAGCGAACCAAAAAAATTCCAAGTACAGTGCTAACCTAGACCAAATGCTATCATTTGCCAACAAACTACCAACATTCCACATGAAAACACAGGGGGACCGTGCCTCAGACTGCACCAAAAGTACCTTTCTAAAATGCACTGGCACTCAAGGCATTCTCAGCCACTCTTCAGATTGCCAGGCCTTATTAAGCAGATAAATCTGCACCATTTGTTCCTACTTTGCAAAGAATGTTACACTCCTTAACAAGAAAAAAAATTTTTTATACACTTAGAATTGTAATGACTCATTCATGAATTTTTTCTGAACACAAGGAGGATATCAAGGCACAAAAGCCAAACCACAGTGAGCAAAACTGATTTACTTAGTTAGCTTCATATCTTCTAAGTCAATAACTCTTCTAGCTTCTTTATCTCTCCTCTGTAAAAAATGTATTTGTGTAAAAATTAAGTTTACTTAATTTCTGGATATTAATTTCTTTGGTCTCTTTTGATGGTATGACTTCACAATCGTAGTTTTCATGTTTCAGATCATTCAGAAGTCTCACCAACTCCAAAAGCAGTACGTAATCAGATCACAGAAATTTAAAGTAAAAAAAGAGACAATCGAAAACTGTGTCTTGATCACACCGCATGAAGAGTATCTACTTAACAGGGATGGTTTCTCTAGACAGTCTCAACATTTAATAGGAAATCTTTCCATTTTCTGTATGTTTTGCTACGTAATAAAGAACAGATGTAGTCTGAAACAGCATGAAATTATTAGAAATGTTAAACAATTTTCATAGCCTACATAATGAGGATCAAAGATTTAGTAAATATTCAATATCATCATTTGATATTGAAACCATCAAGTGTATTACATAATTTTCAGTACTTTAGATTTTTATGGAAAGAAAAAATTTTTTTCTATATGGTGACTTACTAATAGCTCTAAAAGAACAGAATGGAGACTCAAGGTATCAATCCTTGTAGATATCTAGAACTGGAGTTCTGAGTCATATAAACTAAACTTCAATTCAGTATGTTTTGTTTTATTATGCTTAGTGCGTTACTGAAAGTAAATGTTTCATTAGTTCTTCAAGTTCTTGATTTCAGCAAAACTATAACTTATGTCTTCACATGGTTGTCCTTTTTAGTGGTTTTAGTGGTAAAGAAAGGTCATTAGTGTTAAAAAAAGCTGCAATGTCTTCAGAAACCCTCCACTAAGAGTTACGTAATGGCATCCCAGCTTTCATTTCATGTCATGTAAGATCTGGCTCAAATACTCACTGAAATCACTGATCATATTTCCAGTGACCTGCAGGTTAAGAGAGTGGCAAAATTATGTTCTAAGTTTGCACATATATGCAACTTTGGCTGAAACAGAACAAGAAGTGCTTACAGAACTGTTTATGATCCTAATGATGCTCATCTCTGAAATTAAAAGGAAATTATACAAACAAAATTGCTTAGATAGAGCCTGAAACTTATAGGGTAGAGCATTCAAAAGGTAGGTAAAGAGAAATTATATTTGATATTCATCCGGAAATTAAGTACAGAAGGATAAGGATAAAATATTTCCTATAAGACGAAGGAGAATACACCTTTATGGAAAAGCAGGTATGCAGAATTTATAATCTAGACTTCTTATTCTTCTCTCACATATAAGAGTATTAGAGAAATACAAAAGAAATTCAAGATACAAACAAGAACATGACTCAGAGGACAGGAAGAGTGATGCAGTGATAAAGGACAGCACAAAAGCAAACTGCCTATTCCATTGTCCTCTTAATAACTCAGGTAAGAGTCAAACACAGGCTGTACAACGTTTTCCAGTTTTGATTAGGAGAATGAAAACCAAGTTTGAATATGTATCACGGTTGTCCCAGTTGTTAAACAAACAACAGGTCTGAAGAGTTCCTTGTGGATGCAATATAGATTTTCATCATAGGTCTGCAGAATAACCGGTTTCTAGTGTGACTGAGCTTTCGGTGGCCATGGACCACATGTCTTAAGAAGAGTGCTTAACTCCTCTCTAAGCAAGTTAGTGGAACCTAGGCCTGAGGGCATGATTTTGGGCATGATTTTCTAGGAGGTTCAGTTACACAGTCAGGTGGACTCATTTAAGATCCCTGACTAATAACTGGGTTGTGGCTTGCTTTCTCACAGACAACTGCACTGTCCTATGGCAGGTATAAGAGATGATTAGTGTATGATTTTTCTGAAATTGCTGTTTAGAAAATTTGGTTTTCCAGCAGTTTTCATGCATTTTTCAGAATGGAAACTGAGCCTGATCTAGTTATCCTGGTCATGTGTTTAGCTGTCATTGTATTGGGGTTTGTATCTCAGATTGAGGTTAATTTAATCTGAAATAAGTGACAGTACACTCCTTGGATGTGAAGCATGTGCATGAAGCAGGTCCCCACTGCACCCTTGAGCACATCTAATCCTCCCTGCATCATCATGGCATTTACAAGATATGAGTTGTTTTTTTGTTTTTTTGTTTTTTACAAACCCTTATACTAAGAACAAATGGCTTTCTAGACATCTTTTTTCAAGGAGACTTCTTTATGTCCCCCACGGTAAGGCTACTGAAAGTTTAACCTGTTTTGAAATATCTTCTGCTGTTAGAATGCTGCACAAGCAGGACAGGAAAAAACCAAAATACTCTCTCTACACTTTCCTCTGTGATTTTTCCACCCTAACATAAAGCTCTCTGTTAGGCTTACATAACAATCAGCTATCACCTTGCCTTGTTTCTGTGTTTCATCACTCAGTTTCCCTTTGGTCTTGCTGACACTCCTGACACACCTTCCTTGCAGTCACTTGCATGTCAATCAGCAGCTGCCTTCTCACACATCCCAGCGCTGATGATCTGCTTGTGATGCACTGGCAGATAGTGCTGTGGATGAAATTCAGTAATACAATCAATCAAAGGTTGATCATACATTGCACTGCTGTAAATGTTAGTGTTGTCAGGTGCTGAGCTGAAGTAGGAAACCGAGTTAGCTCAAAACAAGTCGAGGGTTATTGGATGTGGGGTTGATTTGTTTTCTTTGGTTTTTTGTTTGCTGTCAGGTTAGTTTTTAGCCATGGTAATTCCTGATCCCTGTCATTGTGTGGTTTTGTGAACTTTTGGGGTAGAACAAACGCAAGAATTGGAGTGCACAGGTAGGGATGGAAAGCAAAGGAAGGAGGCAACATTTTAATTCTAGCTTTCATTTATATCAGCTTTAAATTACTTTGAAACTAAAACCACCTTTAGAGATGTAAAAAAAGTCCAGGACACAAGAACCACTGATGAAATGTTACAACATTTGTCAGAAGTGCAAACTAAATAACCCTTCCAATCCCTGGCCTCACCACTACCTAAAGATCAGTATCAGCATTTGTTACTAGGAGTCAGGATCTCTGTACCCCATGTCATCCGCTTCATTCTTCATGTTATCCATATATATGCATTACTCAAAACAACCATTACACAGGATAAAATCTGTTCTACAAGAGGATCCACAGTTACCCTGCCTTGCAGCTACAATATTTAAAGTAGATGTTGGTAGTCCTTTTGCAAATATCTTTGAAATGGATTTTGTGATGTAATGTAAAGTATATAACCTACCATAAGCCCCTGCCATATGAATCTAGGGTTGGGGGTATTTTGTATGACTTCTTTTTATGTTCTAAATCAAATAAAAACCCAAATAATTCCTTTTCTTTGGAGATTATTCATAAGTCATTTTTAAGATACTTTGCCAGGCAAAAAGGATAATATAAGTAGATAGAAAATAAGATATTCATCATTGCAATCCCCTCCCCCAAAAGTGGTCGTTAATCAGTTCTGTGCTGCACAAGCATGTTATCCTTGCATTAGAGAAAATATTGCCCAAGTTCCTCCAATGTGCACCAAAGTACAAGGCTCTTCAATTTTAATAAACATGCACACACAAGCACTCTTGATATGCCAAGACAGGAGGCTTGGGGTATTTGAGACAAGGCGGCAGCACCACGCAGCAATAGTGCAGATTGTACTGCTGGCAGCACTGGCATACCACTGGCCAGAACTTCAAAAGTGTCCCAAAGACCAAAGAAACTGTTGCAAACAGAGAGCAACTTTAAATGCCGATGGAATACTTTGAAGTGATTATTAACAATGCATCCCATAGCCCGAGGCGTGCACAAAGTATGTCTGTACACCAGGCTGCTGAATGGAACAGGATTTGTTTATCAGCCCCTCCACTGAGACCACAGAGGCTCCCTCTGAAACAATTTATTCTCCCCATCTCCTGCGGCTGAATGTGCTTACAGGCATTTTCTCTGGGACAGATTCAGCTAGTAAATGATTGGGTCACTGGAAGTGGTAGTAAGTCCTATCTGGAGAAAGCTGTAAGTCGTATTCCACACCAGAGAAAAAAAAAAAAGGCCCAGGGACAATATTGTGTGCTTGTGTTCGTGTTCCCACTCCTGACAACACTGATTTGAGTTTTTGTGGCCAAATGCAATTTCTGTGTCATTGCTGGCTCCCTGGATGTGTTAGGTGGGCACAGAGGCACCAGGAGAAATCATCCGACCTGTCACAAAGGGAGTAACAAGGGACTTCCACACATTACTGTTAAGACTGGTGCAAACCGTTTTCCTGCTGCAGACTTCTGTTTTTCTGCTAAACTTTGGCTGGTTTACTCCTGTCATGCAAGCTCAAATTGTGCCTCCATCATTTGTCTGTATGGGTTGTCTGTCTTTTCCTGGGACCTGGACAAAAGGCTTTCTGGGCATGAATGGCTGCTTTGTTTCCCTGCTCTGAAGAGATCTTAGGCAAATGAAGTCAAACTCCAAGTTTGGTAGGAAAAAAAAATCTGGCCAGGTTTGTAGCTTTCAAAACCATGGTTGAATACTTTGAAGTTGGGGTAGAATTTTTCTTCGTGTCTTCTGTTCTCTGTGAAGAAATTACTTCATAGCCACTCTTCACTGCATGGCTAGGAAGTAATAGTCAGTCGTGAAATAAGAAAATTACTATAAAGAGGATGTGAAAAAGTGAAATATAGTGAATATATCATTTAAAGCTCAGTGAAGCAAATAAGGAAACTAAGAAACAGGATTTATTGCAGAAGCTGAAGTATAAAAGACTCATTAATGACAATCCTTGGGTTTTTTTTTTGCCTGTCAAATATGTATTCATAACCCTGTTGCCCTATGGATAGACACTGCATCAAGATATTTTTGGCTAAAAGATACAACCAAGCCACAAAGCTGCATTGCATATTTCAGGAAAAGGGGAATTGGTTGCATTTAGCTTGCAGTGTCCCTTTATTCTTTAAGACTCTTTTAGCTGCCAAAAACAGAACCAAGGTTTTTTTATTAGAAAACTAACTTCAGCTTTTGCCCATTTATTTCAACGTATTTCCAAGAGAAGTCAACAATGAATTTTTAAGCTGCTTTTTCTTTTCCTTTAATAGGAGAAGTTTAATTAAACAAATATCCTGTTTTAATAAGTGCTGCTACATTGAGGTCTGAGCACCTGAAAAGATTAGCTAAAATAAAATGTTAGCATTTGGTTTTGTTCACTGGTTACTAGCTAACATTCAGGAGTATAAATTGATTTCAGATGAGAATGCCAGCTGCATGCTCTGGCTAGAAATGAAGCTCTGACTCAGAGGGGTACAAAAGATATTGCAGTCCAAATTTCTCAACTTAATTTCTTCCAAGTAGGGGAATGACACCAAGGAGGAATTCATCCTGTATTCATTGAAGTATTTTGTTCTACCCCCAAATAACTGCTAACTCTTTCTAAACAGTGGCATAGGCCATTGTGAAGCCTTTCTCCCCACACCACTCTTCTCATGCCTTGCCTAAAATCATCCCCCACCATGTTTTTCAGGGTTTCCCACAATCTTGCAGACTAGTATGGTTTTTAACCATCAAAGCAAATCAGCAGGAGGATGGATTTTGAATAAAACAACAGTTTGGAGAGAAATGTCTGGTTTATGCTAAAACAGAAAGACTTCCTTCCCTTTGAAACAGAAAATGGTTTTTTTCTACCATAGACATTTCTAAACATGCTTGTAAAAGTTTCATATGAGGCATTAATCACAAGAATGAAATAGAAAAGAAGGCAGTGGTGACATTAATCCCAAGTGCTTTTAATCAGTAGCCCAGCAGTTATGGTATTTATCTGAGATAATTAGGACACATGTATGGCTTCTTGCACTGTCCTGTGTGGCCATAGCTCAGGACAGCACAGCTCACACCTCTGCACCACTTCCCAACTGCAGTGAACTCCTAACCTTCCAAGGACAGCAGAGCTGGGTGCCAGGTTTTCAGAGCGAGCAAGCTCTTAGATGTTTTCTGCAAGTTTCATCCTCACATGAGCTATGCAGTCCCCAGTGGGAAAACCCAAGCTTTCCCAGTGGGAACACCCAAGCTCACTGGTGTGCTCTGGAAGCTGTGGGTCCCAGTCCCACCAGGTGACATAGAGAGAGCAAGCAAACTGACACATAGTCAGGTCTCATTCTTTTTAATGCAGAGGGGTTTGGGTGAGCACTCCTAGGCTGGGTTCCTGCTATGTACCTCCATAAAAAATTGATCAAATATCTCTCCTGAGATGTGGAGGACTGAAACACAGCCAGATATTCTTTTTCTTAAATCAGTAACATCAGAGGGCCTAGGATTTATGACTTGGGTTCACAGGGAGTCTTCAGCATCTGCAGACATTGTATTTAATTTGGCTGTTTGGGACTATGTGTAAGGAGCATGTGCTTCCTCTGGCCTCCAATGCCCAGAACAGTGAGCTGTGGTATGGACGTAATACCTAGCATGATGATACCATTCACTAACCAATAAAATTCCATGTGGGACTGACTTGACTTTCTTATTTTATGTTGAGCCTGACAATTTTTCCTTTGAAAATGGGTATCAGGTAAGTAACAAACTCTCGGCTCAGTTTCCAGCTTGAAAACAGGTAAATGTAATATCTAGTTCTGAGCTAAACTTTATCATCTACTTACCCTTTTCAAAATCTCTTTAAAGAAAGTCTCATCCCAAATTTAGCTCCTAACAAAGCCCCTGTTCCTCTGAGCAGCATGCTTTTATTCATGGCTTAAGTGTGGCTCTAATTCTGCTAAATGATTAACCACCACAGGATTTAACCATATGAACATAAGTGTGTGGATCCCTTCAAAGGCCTTCCAAATTGTCTTCATCCTCTGGACAAACCCTCAAGGGCCAAGTCACCAGAAGATGTTTTTGTCTTTCCTTCCCCACCCTCTGCTTTTTTTTCCAGTTCTAAGCAACCATAAAATATGTGCTACACACTTCTGTGATGCAGGGAGAATAATAAGCTGCCCTGGGCCAAGTCACGTACAGAAGCAATAGAAGAGTATTTTAACTGAGCAGGAAGCTATTTATCTCCAAATTACTTATGTTTAAGCACACTTTAAAAAAATCTTCTTCTTTTGACCAAATCAAAACAAACCTCCAAACACAGATGTTCACTAAGTATCCAAACATGAATAAAAATATTCAGAGAAATTTGTGGGAAAGAACTCACAACCTAAATCCAAAAGTCCTTACACAGATTTTATTCAGTCAGAACTTGCTCTTAATTAATTGAGGCTAAGCAATGAGTAAAGCTTTCGGAATTTAACCATCTCCTTACATAATTGCATTTTTTTTTTAATTAGGCTTTTTAATCTGATACTTTCATACAGCATTGCACCAGCAAACTCACAAACTATAAACTGTCTCCTAAAAGCCATGAAATTGAAGCCAAGAGCTTTCGACTAACTTGAAATTTGCTGCTGCAAGGGATAAACATGCCAGATCCTAGTATGTGGGTCACTTGTTTTGCCAGACCATTCAGTCTATGAACAGATTTGTATTTCTTATTCTGAAGAGGGCAGAGAATAAGTATTTTCACCATTTTTCAGCTTCCTGTGTTTTACAAGTAAATGTGTGGTAATCAAAAACTGGAATATGGAATTAATTATATTTAGATCATAACAGTGAATTTTGTCTTTCTTAATATCTGTGCTGTCATTTCCCATCCTAACACTTCAGTATGCACATTGCAACATCAACCCTACTGCTAGAAAGGCATTAACTGGCTGAAGAGTATGGATCAGTAGATTAAATTACTGCCAAAGCACATCAAAGCAGGGTAAAAAACTATTTGGAGGGCATTTTGAACAAACTTGTACAGCCACTGCCTCTGCTTTTCCTCTCCTGTCAACAAATGCAGAAATTCAAATACCAAAGATCCCAATAAATTTCACAACTGATATAAAAATCTAATAACCATGGTTTAATTATGCTTTTGTCTGTGCATCACAATAACACGTAGTCTTATCTTTGAAAAAGGAAATTTTTTTAGGACCATGAATCAACAATATGATTTCTTACTCATGTAATATGAGAGCATATCACACAACTACATGCTCTGGAAAGCATGAATCTGAATCAAATAATGACTAGGCTAAAACTCTCCACAGCTCAATTACAATAGCTAATTTTGCTTTTTATTTTGCATTTTCCTTAACAATTAATTCTGTTGAACATTAAGAATGCACTGTATAAAAATCTTTATACAGTCAGACCTTAAGAAAGCAAAATAGGAAAAGTTATGGAATAATCTGGTTAATGTAATGAAAGATTATTTTGTGCAAAAAATATTGATGAAATTTGGGGTTGTTAAGCATATTTTTATAGAAGTTTGGTTTGGTTTGTTTTTTGGTTGGGTTTGGTTGGGGGTTTTTTTGTGCTTTGAGTGAATTAGTTCTCTACTGCCTATCATGCACAGGGCAGCTGTTCAGATTAATGGTTTTGAGGCTGGGTTATTCAGATATGCAGGGGTTTAGTTTTCAACTGCAGTGTTTCTGTGCTTTGGTTTTTAAACGTGTAACATGTGATCTTTGTTAAAACCCTGCTGTGGAATGCTGACATACACACAGGATTATTTTCCCTCCCAGGGGTTCATATAGATTTATATGAAACCTGGAAAAAATGCAGACTCAACTTTTATTTTCCATTCAGAAAGAAACAGAGCTGTCATGTTGGTGACAAATAGCTTTTAATTTTAAACTTTTGGATGAAAGGAACAGGCATCTTTCCTGACCACACTGTGGCAGGATAAAACTCACTACATCCTATGAGTTACAAACCACGTATGGTATCTGTAGATAACTGAATACAACATTTTACCAAAATCTTCAGACAAGAGATATTCTTAAGGTCAGCTTTCCTAAAACCAGGCCATGGACACTGCTTCCTCCTATAGTGGGGATCAACTGCTCTTCCAAACCTATCTGACATCTCCATTTCCGAGTACAAAGCAAAAATGAATAAAAATGAAGATTTACACAAAGATTGGGAGTAAGGCATGGCTGTCTTAGTCAGAAGCTAGTAAAAGCAAATGTTTTCGTCACAAGAAAACTCCTGGCTAAGATACTGTCAGTGGGAACATTTCACAGGAGAAATGTTCAAGGGAAGGAATTGCTTTCTCAAACCTTGGATTGATTGCAGGGCCGAGCCTTGCAGAAAATGGTCTCAGTGGCAATGTATACTCTGTCTGAACTAACTGACACGATTTCTGTGGTAATCCCCTAAAATCTTGCCCTTGCTGGAGGGTTTGCACCTGTAGAGTGCCAGATTTCCTTCTTTGTTTCTTCTTTTAAACCCCCACCCATCTAATTTGCTGAGAAAATGCAGTGAGGAGACAGCCACAATACAGGACTGGGGTGGGGAAGAGAAATCCATGTGTGAGCCATCTGTGGGGCACTGGGCTCCCCAGCATCTGCTACCCACATTCCAAGGTTATATGGCCAGATCATCTCCTGAGCTCCATGAACGGGATGTGCCTTGCAAAAGGAAGGGAGTGCTGCTGCTGCTGCTGCTGCTCTGCTGGAGCTGCTGCTGCTGCTGCTGCTGCTCTGCTGCTGCTGCTCTGCTGCTCTGCTGGAGCTGCTGCTGCTGCTGCTGCTGCTGCTGCTGCTGCTGCTCTGCTGCTCTGCTGGAGCTGCTGCTGCTGCTGCTGCTGCTGCTGCTGCTGCTGCTCTGCTGCTCTGCTGGAGCTGCTGCTGCTGCTGCTGCTGCTGCTGCTGCTGCTGCTCTGCTGCTCTGCTGGAGCTGCTGCTGCTGCTGCTGCTGCTGCTGCTGCTGCTGCTCTGCTGCTCTGCTGCTCTGCTGCTGCTGCTGCTCTGCTGCTCTGCTGCTGCTGCTGCTGCTGGGCTTCCTCTCGGTGGGAGGCTGGATGAAATGATTCTCCCCTTCCCACCACAGGGAAATATGGGCTCCGTAGCTTTTGTTGTTTTCCGTTTTGTGGTGTAAGCCCTTCTCTGATGTGGTTTTAGGGGTAACCACACAGGCAGTGTCCCTGGCTGGGTGGCTCTCGGGGGCCCACAGCAAGAGGAGGTATCTGGGCATCAGCCCTGTGACTCTATGCAGAAGAATCCCTTGCTGGGGTCCTCTTACCCCCAGCAAATCTCTCATTACTGCTAGGAATATTTTCTATCTGCCTGTCTGTCTTGTCTCACCTGGACTTAGGACTCTCTTGCCCCTGAAGGAAATCAAAGAGATTTCCTGGCTCAGAAAGTTCAGTCATTATAAATAAATGTGTTTTCTTTTATGATGCTGGCACTTTGCCACTTCGCAGCAGCTAAGATCTGTGCCTACTATTCAAGACAGATAGAAATGTTTACACAGTCTATTCCCCAGCTAAAATTTTAAAATATAAATAAGTAAAATATAAAATTATTCTGAATATATTAATATATTATAAAGCCTGAGCCTGAGAAAGGAACTGCAGGGTATTTGTCTTGTGTTGGCTGGAGAGATTTCTCTGTAAGAGTTGTAAATACTATTTTTGATATGTGGAGTTAGGGAATTTTCCTGCACAATAGATAACCATAATGCAATTAATGAAAATGAAATTTAATTCCATTCCCACCCCATCCACATCAGGGGGACCGTCCAAGCACAAGACACAGTGAAGTGAAAACATTTTCTTTGGTCTTTTTAGAAGTGCATTTGCCTCCATCCAATCCAATTTCATGTTCAAAATCAAAGCTTAATTTATACAATATAATGCAAATTAATTAATTTATATAAATCATCATAGTAATTTCCCTACCTCAGAAAAAAAGTACAGTGGGCAAATTATCCACCAAAAACCATTCCAGTTTTCTGTGAGACTAATAAATAATTTAATAATCTGAATGACTGAATGTGGTAAACAAAGCATATCTAATAGCCCTTTAAAAGCTTTCCAATTGTTTAAAATGCTATTTGCCTGAAATTTTATTTTGCTCATAAAGTATTCTATCTGGAGTAACAGGAGCTTCAAATCATTATATTTCCATGTAATACATTTTTTAATTCATTCTAGGAACTGAGTACGGTATCTGTAATTGGAGGAAAACATTGCTCTGAACTTACTCCATCTCTGGCTATATATTTCTAGGTAAAAAGTCAAAGGAAAGGAGTTTGAGCTTTCACCTATCTAAACTTATCTGCAAAATATACTCAGATGTAGTTTGAAAGACAGAGACAAATAGTGTGTTTAACCTTAGGAGGTGCTTGGGTTTTCCCTAATCTCGACCTGCCACATAGCTGAAAGTGGAAGCCTTTGAAATGTTTTTACAAAAATATTTACTTTTTTTAAAAAATTAGGAACAGAGAAGATTAACAAGGCTTTTCCTCTCCCTTTCTTTTTAACCTTGCAAACAGTTTAGTCATGAACCTCTGCAGGCTGGCATGTTCTGTTGTGTTTATCTGATAGTCACAAAACAAACTTCAAATATCTCAAGGGCTCAGTTTAATCCATTGAGCACAGAACAGCCTTTTATCTAAAGATGTCTAATTAATAGACCAGTCATTCAGCAATGAGCCCTGCATCATGTTAGTTTCTGTAGGAACTTCTTCATTACAATTATGCATTAAAAAGAGAGAAGGGAAGTGTACAAAATGAGTGAAAACTGCAGAATTTTGACATCCTGGAATCATGTACTGCTTAGAGTCTGAAGGCTAGATACACTGTGCATCTGCTTCTCTTGCTGATATATTGACTAACCCCATGAGCTATTGATGCTAAATATTTGGGTTCATGTACTGGGAGAAGGAGCCAGCACCCAACCCAGCATACAAAACTCAACCATTCAAAACTCTCCTTGATCCCAGTGTTGCTGTCCAAGATACTCAGTCTAGATTTGCTGCCAAGTCAAGTAAGGACAGGAAGAATGAAACCCTCAGGACTGAAAAGGGCAGTTACCTTGGTAAAGAGTAAACTGGAAGGAGTATGCAGGCATTGTGCAGCTGGGCAAAGGAGTAAGAGTTCCAGCACTGGGGCACAACATAGTAAGGACTGTAGGACTGCTTCTTTATACAAGAAATATCCACAGCTTACTGATTCTTTGTTGTGAGCATTTTTCTAGCAAAAGGTCAGTTCCAATTTAGTATGTTCAATCATTAGTAAAATCTAAAAGTACCAGAAATAAAAAAGAAAATGCAGGCTGAGAACAGGAGGAAAATGTCTTTTTTTCTTTAAAACAAGAAAAATCTATTGACAGCAAAATAAAACAGAAATTTGGCACCACACTCAGTGCATCTTCATAGGCAATAACCATGCCACAAATTAATGACACATTGAATACTTCTGGCTATTTCAGTTCTTTTTCATAGCCTCATTGACATTTCCGTAAGCCTCTTGGCAGCAGAGTCAATTTTTCTGCGTTCCAGTTTGCCCCATTTTAAGAGTGCATTTTCATGTTTCTAATCATCCATAATTTCCCATAACCCTCACTCATTACATCAATCTCCTAGCTAGCATGAGAACCTGATGACAGTGCACAATGCCTGACATCTCCATTCTATTCCTAGATGCAAAAGTCATCTTGTGTCCCAGCCAAAACAACAAATACTAAAATGACTGATTGAGAAGCAATTAAGAAAATAGAAGATTTGATACCTCAGTAATGATAGAACTTTGAAGGTGTGGAGGAAAGCTTGAAATTTCTAAACAACCTCAGTTTATTTTATTTAACATTCTTTTCTTTCTTTTTAACTCCTATTGAACCATGATGATACAGTTCTTTGTGAATCAAGGAAAGTACTATATTTGAGGCTTTCTTTCTCACAGGAAAACTTCATTTTCTGTTCAGTGATGAACACACAGGTGACTTGTGGAACGATTCACTTGGAAGCACCATTAAGTTGGCCCACATTTCTCACAGAACCCTTGACCCGAGGACTCCCTGCTCCAGCAACTTGAGAGGAATGCATTTTCTAGTGCTGTTTCCTAGCATTCTTGTTGATGTGGCTGAGCTATGTGGAAGACAACTTGAACTGCAAGTCAGCTGCAGAAATACTTGTCTTAAACATGTTAACTCATTCCCACAGTCATGACAAAAGCCCAAGCCAGCTGCTAATACATATTAAATAAAGACAGGTGGTTGAGTTTTATGTTCAATTTATTTACTAGTTTATTATATGGCTTAAAAATCTGAGAAGAAATTTGTAAAGGTTTTGTCTCAATTACATGGATTTAAATACCAAATAGCATCCTTTTCCACCAATAATAGCAATCATGAAATATTTTCAAGCTTTTTCTACATGCTACTTTTAAAAAATATACTTAAATGTAATTAGTCTTAGTAAATGTAACTTAGTCTGGACAGATACAGAAACGAATATGAATTGTCCAGTAGGTCACAGCAGTAACAGTAGCAGTAAGCTTTAATCAACATAAATTGGGCAGAAGGCTTTGGTTGCCAATGGAATTATTAAGGGTATACTTTTTCAACACAATTTTCTAAAGAGATGTGGCTTATGGGAGAACATTGGTCCTTCATCCATCCCATCCATTGGTATGCATTTCTCCAACTGGATATTAATCTCAGATCTTACATGCAATTTGTATATCCATTATTTTCTGTATTTAAGAATACAAGATTTGAGTCATATTCTCTCACACAGCTCCTCTCTTTACATAATCTTCCTACTCCTTGTTGCATCTCCCAGTAAAAATGATAGCCCATCTTGGTAGGTTATTTAGAAATAATAAGAAATTATTCCTGTTTCAAAGAGAACTGAGCCTCTCTGAAGTGTTCTCCGTACACTTTATTTCTCTCTTTCTCTCTCTCTTTCCCTCCCTCCTTCCTTTTTTTAGTCTGACAAGACCTTGTTTCAGTCTCCTACCTAGATTTTTCTCCCTTCTTCATTTTCCCTTCCCCTTATGTGGTGTTCACCAAGCAAAGAAGGAAAATACATTTGGGCTCCTTTTGAACAGGACTTCTCTTCAGAGATAGCACAACTCTCTTTGAGTGCTGCTATATTACACAGCTCCTAAGGTGCTCATGCCCCAGCTTGCTGGATTAAAGCTCTCTGAAGACTGTCAGCATGAGTCACAGTTACTACAGCTTTAACAGCCATCTATGCTGACACGTTATATATTTAAATATTATTTTAGCTAGAATCACTCCTAGAGTACCAGGGACTCCATATTCCACTTACTAAATTGAACTCAAGTCTTCCTCACTAGGAGGGTGGTGGGGCTCTGGAACAGGTTGCCCAGAGAAGAGTTTAAGGCCAGGCTGGATTGGGCTTTAAGCAGCCTGGTTTAGTGAACGGCATCCCTGCCCATAGCAGAGGATTTGGAACTAGATGATCTTTAAGGTCCCTTCCAACCCAAACCATTCCATGGTTCTAACTGATAATATATTTCAGGTCTTTCACAGTGCAAATTTCTGCATTTTGTACACTAACACATCAGATGGGTATTAGCCTTAGAGAATTAGATATCTCTACCACTTTGGGTGAAACATTTCTTAGGAAGTAACGTGGCCAATATTGCTTCTAAGGAAACCCTGTAGAAGTTTTCATTTGTTTTTCTAAAAAATATAAAGCAGCATTTTTATTTTCAAAGCATTAACACTGAATTATTTTGAATAAGTAGGGGATTCCTCTCTGTGCTCGTGATATTAATTGCTCTGCTTTTTAATTAATTCTGTTTTGCAACATTAGATTATAGGTAACTTTCACAAAGAGCTCAAGATCCTCCACTGGTTTTGAAACAGGGAGAGCTTCATCCATATATTGGTCTCATCCCCATTGTGACCAACTAAATGGGAGGATACAACAGTGGGAAGAGATAGAGGTCACTTGAGTGGTTTCCTCCGTAGGCTGGGCAGAGCTCATTTGGCAACACCTTCTCCTGCACCAGGAGAAAGTTGCAAAACTTTATTGTCAACCACATGCCAATAAACAAAGAAAATTTTAGTGGCTGCTTGTATTCATGGCTGGCTGTGGAGGGACAGGTAGCTCAGCATTTTCAAACCATCCTTAAAATGAAACTGTCTGCTGGTAATAGCTAAATCTGAGCTGTGGAATGGGCTGTGCTTATTTGCAGCACACACATAATGCTACCCACTGCTACACACCCTAACAGGGTTTTCAGTGGTATTTACATTACCTCTATGCTAACTTGGCTTGTGTTATTGTTCTACAATTTGCACCATTTTCCTTCTGTAGAGACTAGCAGACAATATATTTTAAGGTCAGATAACCAAAATTATTTCATTCTTCTTTGTTGTGGAGTTAAAATAAATTCCTCAGTTAATTCCTTTCTGCTATATGTATATTCAAGAATTATCCTAAAACATGGGTCTAGCCCTGCAAGCCATTATTCACATAAGTTAATTCCTTAACTTCATGGAATTACTCATAGGAATGCTTCTTTTGCAGAATGCAGTCCTTCTATCATTGAGAAAATAAAGATAATTTTTAAAATATTAAAAGACTACTTTTTGCCAAAAAACCAAAGAATTTATTTTCATTCTTAAAAGTAACATTTATTATAGTTTTCACAAGAAACATTAAAATTTTAGCTAAAGCAGCAGTAGTTTTACTTTCTTATTGAACATCTTTTGGGAAAAAAATCTTGAGGTCCTGACAAATTCCAATAGTGTCTTGTATTAAAAGCGTTAAAACCTGAATTAAAGAACATAATTCAGATGGAGTTCTGGTGACTGTGCCAAAGATTACATCGTTGGCTGCTGACTGCATCCAGATTTTTAGAGCAGGTGTGTTGACTCATTCTCTGAGAAGCTGAGGAGAAACGCTGGCCTCATTCCAACCCCTTAACACAGGGCTAACCCAGCTCCATCGCTGCTTTGGGACAAACCATTGCTGTCAGACAGTGCAATCTTCATGGAAATGCAGATATGGCTTTAACATGATATTCCAGAGAGATTAGCAATGCTCTTTATGAAAGCTGGAGAATGATTTACATCCCGAGTTTAGTCACTCCACTGCTAACAGCTCTTGTGTATTGGGAGGTTTACTGTGATTGCAAAAGCAGCAGCCCCTCAGATGGCCATTTTTCCTGAGAAAGTTGCTGAATGCTTGGCCTGTGACTCTTAACTGATTTTGAAAAACACATGCCTTTTCCAACACATTTTGAACATTGTTGCCATTTCCACTGGAGGTTGTCCATGCTCACTTTGGTATTTAACATGGCCTCTGTTACCTGCTGTATTGTCAAAATCACCATGTTTGTCATCTTGCTGGCAGTTCCCTATTTACCTTTTCTTACCCAAATGATGTGTGTTACAGGACACAGAGATAGAAAGGATTTTACTTTACAAGTTATTTTTGTTTAATAAAAAGATGCCTTTTAGTAATCTGAGGAGCATATTCATATGCTGGAAAAAAGAGTTCAGAGACAATATCTGCCTCCTGTCCCCTTCCCTCTTTCTTTCCAATGCTTGGAAGAACCCATAGGCTTCATAGAAATACCTCAAAGCAAAGAGTAATCAAGAAAAAGATGCCTTTACTGAAAGCTTTCCCTACAGCTAGCTCCCAAGTGGTTAAATACAACTGCTATTAGTGTCACTGCCTTAATTATTTCTAAAAGTAGCAGTTGTATCTATCCAAAGTGCTAATGTTTGGGATATCCAGTGTCTTTACAATTAAAGCCTCAAGAGTTCAACAAGTACATCCAGGAGAGCCATTCTCTGGACTAGTTAAAATTCATGGTGCATCTTTCTACCCATTTGGGAAAAAAACAGGTAATGGAGTAACGAAATCCTGTATTACAGTGTTGTTTAAATTTGTGTATAGGCAACAAAAGCATGCATTTGCTGAGTCTGTTGGCACGTGGCAGAATACACTNTGTGCACGTGGCAGAATAAAATTGGGAAATTAATCAACAGCTCTCTCACCTTCACTGACAGCCGTAGCTGACATTTTTATTGCCAGTATCACAATATCCAAAGGAGGCTGGGTCTGCTCCATAGTTTCAGTGCAAATATGGAGCATTTCTATGAAAGTCGGGAGAATGATGGCAGTCAGAAAACTAAATTTATTTCAAATAGGAGAAGCTGTTCTAGCAGCCTCATGATAGCAACTGATTTGGACTAGGTTTTCTGGGGAAGTTTACATAGCCTTCACAGATCTGTCAGGTGAAGAAACAAGACTTTGCAGAATTTGCAAGCATTCACACTTGGTCTGATTATAAAAATAAAAGCACCTGGGAATACATCACTGTTATCCCCAGTCATTCACTTTGAGAGTTTTGAATTTTGTAGTGGAAACTGCCCTTTGAAATGCATGTTTAACTGCTGAATGTACATGATAATTTTATTCAAGACATCTACTTGCTCAAGCAATGCTTTCCAACAATGTTTTGTATTTTTTGTGAGGACTAGTAAATTAAAAAAGCAAACAAAAAATGTTTAGTAGGCTGATTCTAGAGTCTCCTCTCCTTTGCTCTCTTTTGCTTCCACAATTCATTTTCCAAACTCAACGCAGATATTTGAAATGGGAAATCAAGACGTGAGAGAAGATGCTTGGTGTGGTTTCTGCATGGCAACCCACATTCCAGCTCACAGCTAATTACAGGCAATGCTGACATCTGAGAGCTGGGAAAAACTGGGATGTTAAATCTGCTTATTTGTACAGTAAAATCTTTTCCACAAAGTATTATTTTACTCCATGGAGCTGAGGGCAGTCTGCAACATCCACGCTAGCAGAAAGTTAACGTTGTGTTAGTAGGGGATGGTAAAAGACAACGTAGCTTTAATAACTTAGCATAGAGATAGACCATGGACCAAAACATTAATCATAAGCATTCCACTATTGACCTCCTGAAGGGCCAGACTCCTCCAGCTAGACTTATTAATCCCCATGAGAATAATAATATCCCATTTCAACAGTGAGAACAGAACACTTGTCTTGGTTTTAGTTGACGGATGGCTTAACTATTTTTACTTTTTTTTTTTTAAAGACAAATAATATCTCTCTCCTTTTTTGAGCTCAGACAGCATGGTTACAGGCAGAGTCTGAGAATATCTGGTGGATGGGATCATTGGTGATGTACTGAGTACTCCCTCTCATTGATACCAAGTTTTTTTTTTTGCTGGGCAGTTTTTTTTCTTGATGCTATTTCCAACATATGGAAAGTTCATTGTCTAGTACAACAGGCCCAACACTTCCCTCTCCTTATGTTGTATCCAAAAGTGACCTAAACATGGTGAAATAATAACCCTACATTTAATAATATTGTAAGACTATCAGCCAGCTGCAGCAGATTTTCCAGAGGGTATATTGACATCTTGCATACATGGTTGAAAATATACTGTTTTCAGCTTCTCTAAATTATATGTGTTCATGACTAAAGCTTGTCAGAGAAAATACTCATAGTCTACTTATTTTTACTAACATTTAAAAGCAGTGAGTTCCTGGATTTTCTGGAAATGTAGGAGAATCAGATTCTGCTTCCTCTAAAGCACTTAACTGATCTATGAGCAAGGAATGGACTGGCACAACTCTTCAGTAAGTCATTTTCTGTTCACTCTTTCCAGCTGTCTCTTTCATAAGAGAAGAGAGCTGAGGATAAAGGATACATGCTGAAGCATTTCCCATCTCACATTTACATTTAAACCGTTTCCCTGTTGCTTTTCCAGGATCATTAGAGCCATTAGGATCACCACCAGAGAAATAATTTTTTTGTTCATTTGTCTGTTCTTGTTAAACATTTCTGTTTGCCCTTACAAAAACACAAAAACTGAGTACAAGCTACAGAATAATGCTAAGAGCAAGCTCTCCTAGTAGCAAGTGTATTTACTTCATTGTTTTCAAGATGTGACAAACAACATAAGTTAGATCATCTCCCAAGCTAGTGGGACATAATAAGGAGTTTAAATTATTACTTATTTATGGACATTATTAGGATTATTACTGTTATTAGTAAGCCCATGTGCATTTTGCTGTAGCCCTCAGAAGCTCACATCCCTGTGATTCAGGAAAAAAAAAGAGACTTCTTCTCTTTCCCTGACCTATTACCATTCCGTTTCTAACATGTGACCATCTCTTAGCCTGTGGCAAGGGATTAATGAATGTATCCTTTACGTAAAAAATCTCACTTTTAATCTAAATTGTTTTGGGTGTGCAATAGACAATTCAGGGTTTGAACCCAGCATGTTGCCCTGAACAGCAGAATAATACCTGCATGTATTTTATTTACTCTGCTTTTTCCCACTCTTTTATGTATACATCCTATCCTGTTCCATCCAGTTGGAGAATAGACATATTTGCATCAATTTTCATGCATCAGCTGTGCATTAGCCTCAACAGAGACTCTTCATTTTCTTCTCTCCTCATGCAGAAGGTAGTATTTTAAAAAACAATTAGCTAGGTGCCATGAGATGACTTCATGGAAATGGCTTGGCTTCACTGTAATCCTGAGCACATACACAGTAATGGAGAAAGGCATTCCTCTTGCAATCCAAGCTTTGGGAGGGAGGAGAGCGAAGGCTGGAGGGACAAATCCAAGGTCCAAGATCAGTAAATCAGTCTGCTGTGCAATATCCCTCCCTCCTTTCTACACAAGCCTCCTGGCTGAAGCAGCACCCAGAGCTCTCGGCCAGTTCTGTGGGTGAGAGGACCCTGGGCAAAATTTCAGGCTCCTGCAAGGGCTCTGAGGGAATTGCAGGCTGTCAACAAAGTTTGCTTGGAAAACAAAGCAGAGTACAAATAAGCCACTTCCCCTCTGACAACAGAGAGGTCCAGAAACAGAGAAGATTTTTCCAGCAATTAGGCTGTGAGAAGTCTCCATGCAAGCATGAGAGCAAACGTGGCTGGGAAGCAGTGCCTGGAGGAGGGCACTTGAGTTTGGAGCAAATCAAAAGCCAAGATCTTGAGTCCATGGTAGATCATGAGGGCAAAAGGCACAGAGCCTGTGGTTCCCTGCATAATTCAGAGTAATTATTAATTCCTTTGTCTACTCAGAGCATGTGTCCATCCCCAGAAAATGTTGTGCCTGCAATGTG
>VZTT01003667.1:3233-19383 GCA_013400855.1 Buphagus erythrorhynchus
AAGAGCAAAGGAAACAAACAAAAAACCCAAACACAAATGAGTTCAGTGACAACTTCATTCCTGTTAGAATCGGATATTCTTTGAAAATTAAAATACCACCTGGAATTTAATTTCCATGTAGAAAAACTATTTGGGAAGGGTTTTCCACAGCTTAAGTGATCACATAATGACAACAGATGGTTGAGATGGTTTTTAAAAGCTCTTTTGAAAAAAAATTTCATTTGAATTCTGCGACTAATTTGTTCAGTGTCATGTGTAATATTTCAAATTGGTAAGAATGGACCACTTTTCTATTTTTCCCAGTTTTTATTCAATCGGTTTTTCCTTACGTGTGTATATTTTCCCCTTTTGAATTGTCTCCTAGAATGTAATTTTCTAACTGTTGTCTTTCTACCTCAACAGTGTGATGTGGCTATTGTACAGAGAATGAAGCATCTATAATGTGACTTTAAGCAGGTGACACAGGAAGATTTGATCTGAGTAGATATTTATTTTTGATAATGATCAATATTTTTCTTATATTTGCCCATGTTTGTTGATATTTCCCACAAAAAAGGAAGAGGGGCAACCCTGAAATTTCTCCTTCATTAGCTTTGTCTGCTTTCCAAGAAGGAAAGAGTAATTTGAAAACAGCAGTTCTTCTAGATTAACACACTTTTCTTTCTGAGAAGAGCTGAGCCAAAGAGCCTCAGCTGAGCTTCAGAATTCGGCTGTAAGCAGAAGCAAGCATGGAGTGAAAATTCACTCTTCTTAAATAAAATCTTTCAGATGCTTTCCAAACTGTGAATGTGTTGCAGGAGTTGTCAGTCTCAATATGACCATGTTTCATTTTAAACACAATCACATAAAAGTTTTACTGATCTTGGACAACACTTCTTTTTTTTAAACTGATTTTAAAGGAGAAAAAAATCACAACAAAAGAAAAGGCTTCAGAATCTCTGTTAATGAAAATAAATGTATGGATTTGCTAAAATAGAGGAGGTTGGAAAAGCTGAATTCCAGTCAAGACAGTAATCATAGTATATAGAGGGCTCTTTTTCAGGAAGTTGTTTAGTCAATCAAAATGCAAGTAATTTTGCAATCTGCATAATATTTTGAAGTATTTGGTTTATGGATACTTCTAGCGAAGTTCTCCTAAAACCTTCACTGTGTTTGCATTTGAAAGCACATGGTTTGTAAAAGGATTAGTGAACCAAAGCAGTGTGATGTGATTTGTCTGGTAGAGGGCAAGCTGTTTGTTTGAGCCTTTGTGTAGCCTCTGTGTGGACAGAACTTTTTAGCTCACAGGCTTGTGCCTGTTCTTTCACATCAAATTGTATTCACTGCACTCGGAGTCCTTGGCTCACAGCTCTCCTGTGAGACCTCAGCAGACCCAGCTGGGAAATGTGTTTAGATCCTGTGAGTGAGTCCATGGGAATAAATTAATTTATTTTCCAATCCTATCACCACCCCTAGGTCTGTTGTGGTTGAAGAAAAAGTAATCAAAGGCAGTCACTCAAAATAGATTGTAATCAATCTACATATGTGTCCATAGCTGGTGTGAAAAATATGTTTCATAATGTGTGGGACAATTTATGTCATTGCATTTGCAGGAAAAGACAACTAAGATCTGTGTTTGTTATGCTGGAGGAATGGGCTGCTCTGTTTTGTAATAATCTGGTAGTGAAGGTGACTGCCTGACAAGTGGGAGACTTGAAATCATGTTCTTCCACTGCCTGGGAGGGTGCCCTACCTTCCTGTTAGACCTGTCCTATCTTGTACAAAACAATGAAATAGGCAATCAGATGGAACCAGAAAAGAATAGCTTTGCAGCCTGCTGGCAAGGATGTGCTCTTCAGCTAGGACACAGAGCTTTTATTCTCTGCTCCAGTAATTTTATTACTTACTTGATTTTTTTTCTCTACGGACCTTGGCTTGTGTACAGGAGAAGCATTTCTCATTAAACTATATTGTGTATGTTTGGAGAAGGTAAGCAAGCATAAAGGCAAAGCATTGATATGGAAAGGATACTTTGCCAGGACACCTCACTGCATTCCTGCATTCAGGGCATTTCTAGGATAAGCAAGGTGTGGGACAAAATCCAGGCAAATGCAGGAAGGAACTGAACTTGTACCTCTATCAATAATGCATGGCTGCCTCACTCAAGGGACCTCCATGCACCTGGAGATAGTGCTATTCCTGCTTTCCTCTTTGGGAAAAGCAGCCCCATGTTTTTGGGGGGCTTGCCACTGGCAGTGGTCAGTACAGGATTATGGTGAGCAAGGGTTGTCTGCTCAAAACTGACCAATACCTATTTGTCTGTGGAGCAAATGAATTTATCATATAACTATAACTGTACCAGTATAACTCCTTGCATGTTTTTCCCTGCTTGCTTCATCTCACTGATTTAGGTGCACTTTGCCCCTGTGTTCTCCTCCAAGGGTAGTGACCATGTGCAATGGGCACTTCCCTGCTTCTGCAGGGGTTTCTGTTAACAAAGCCCATTTGTTTGTCTCCCGTTCTGGGAACCTGCTTTGAGCATCTCTGCAGCAGGCCTGTGGCAGGAGATGAAGATAAGCAAGCAACACAGACTGGATTGAGGCAATTATTTAGTTGCATAGGCTTTGTGCTGATTTTTTAAAAATTTTTTAATATTTAAACAGGAGTTTAACTTTTTTAGCATGTCAGTAGTTGTAATACACGAGACAAGTTCTCTCATGTGCATTTTGTGGTTTGAAGCACAGAAGTTGGAAGCTAATAAAGGATATATAAGTTCCCAGTTTAACAGGATGGACACAAAACAAGCCAGCCAGCCTGCCTCTGAGGAGCACTATCTACTCTTGAATGCTCTCCCAAGTCCTGTGTGTAGGCACCAAATGCTGTCCTTTATATCTGCTGTATTACTCACTAGGCAATAATTTAAATGATACACAAGTGCATATGTAAATAAAACAGAAGCAAAGCATGAAAAATAACTGAAAATCCTTCAAAGATACCTCTAACATGAGCTAACTCCAGCCCTTTCAGAAGTGCCAGCTTTTCTTAAATCCCATCCCATTGTGCAGATCACTGCTTGAAGGCTTTTGAGAATTGACTCTCTAGTGGTTCATTCATTATGTTGTCTTCTCTCTTGCTAACAATCAGCTCCCATAAGGCATGGAATTACTGCCAGTAAAGTACCTGGAACCCTTGCCTACCTCTGCTGGAGAGAGAACATGACCAGACTGCACTATACTGTGGACAATATCCATCATCTCCTTGCTCTGCATGTTATATTATGTTTATTTATTTATTTGAGCTAGTATGGTGGGGAGAGATACTAAAAGAAGCCAGAGTTTGGGGAAACTTACATAATCCCACTAATGAATGCTGGCATCATGAATCAAACCCCATACTTGCCTGAGTCACCTGGGAATTTTGCCATTGAGTTTTGTCAGGCTGGAATTTCTGTCAATAGTTGAAATGAGAGAAAATTTGTTTGCAGCTTTGTTTTAGCAAAGGATCTCTTTTTACAAAAAATACCCCTCTTTCAAATTCTTGTGAAGATTGGCAATTGTTATTCTAAATATAACTAATTGCTTAAACAGAAAACTCAGTTTAATGAGCAGATAAATGAGCATGAACAGAACAGTTTATTTGGACAGTGCAATCTAGTTGTAAAATGCAGCGTGTTTTTCTTTAAAATTTAATTACTATTGCAAATCACTATTGCTCTATTAAAAAACCTTCAGTGTAATTTAAGGCTATTCTCATCCATTATCTAAGTATTTATTTCCCTGAAAAGGAACTACTAATGTAAAGTAATGACTGCCTTAATTAATGGAATTTGTGAACCTGGCTATAATGTGATTTTCTTCTGGTACTCTGCATTGGGAATACTTTATTTACAATGTAAAAGGTAATCTATGAAAATATCTAATGGCTTCTTATTTTTCAAGAGCATCTCCCCACCTCTTTTTAAGTCTCCCCAGTGATCTCTTTTCACCACAGTTGTCAGTGATAAAAATTCACCAAACCTAACTTACATGGATATTCTTAATATATCTGTACCTGGACAGTCAAGGTCAATGAACAATTTAGATTTTTCAATTACACAGTAAAAGGCCAGATAGCAATAACTTCTAAGGAATTTTTTTAAAAACTTCATTGGTATTTCATGCTTCTTTGGCACTTGCCTTCTTATATACCTTATTCTTGATTTATATATTGAGCAAATGTTTAATATAATGATTACTTTCTGCCGAAGACTACAGTCCTCTCTTTATAACAACTGAGCACTCTTGCTTGTCTGAATATGGTGCCAAAGAAAGATTAGGAACACAAAAGCTATTTATTGGGAAAGTAAACCCTGTGCTGGTGGAACAAGTATTATGGGAAATGTCAATATTAGTGAATATATTGGAAGACTGAGGTCTCTAAATTTTGGTCATTGTGTATTTTCTATCACACTATAACTGAATGCTTTCTGAACATTGCCTTATAGTTGAGACTCTTGTTAATACACAGAGTAAGTCTGCAATCAAGAGGTTGGTATATGGCGACATCATTAGATCACCTTTTCACCCCTTGCTTTCTAAAGTACTCATGTCACACTTCTATACACCCCTTAATTAAAAAACAAAAAAGGAAAAAAGCAAAGAATAATCACAATCTATTAATACATTATAGTGGTCCTTTTTCCCCCTACATTACAGATTGAACAATTTTTCTTGGAGTGAAAACATCAGGTTAAAGCATTTCAGCTAGCACCTCTGGTATTCAAGGGAGTCATTGAGCAGAAAGATTTTTGGGATAATAACTGCTTAAATGGAAACATTTTGCTCTTAAAATAAGCTCTTGGTTGTAGCACTGTGGGCTCGGAGCAGAGGACCCTGCAGTTCCCTAAGGCTGTCTCCAAGAGCAGTCAGCCATGGATGTGTCAGGCAGAGTGCACTGCAGTCATCAGTTCGCTTCCAGCAGGTTATAAAAGTTATTACTTGAGCCTATGACAGAAGGCAGACTGAAAAATGGGACTGGTGGTGAGATGAAGCCAGTCCTGAGTTGGAAGGAATAACAAAGATCATAGAAGTCCAGCTCCTGGCCCTGCACAGCCCCCAGAATCACACCATGCACCTGAGTGTTGTCCAAAAGCTGCTTCAGCTCTGGCAGACTTCCCTGTGGACCCTGTTCCAGTGTCCAACCACCCTCTGGGAAAAGAAATTTATCATAGTAGCTAATGTAAACTTCCCTTGACTCAGCTCACTGCTCTTACATAATGTGAGCTCCTTTGCTTGGGTTTTTTGGGGTGGTGCTTTTTTGTTGGGTTTTTTTAAGGAACTTTAATCACAGTAGCATGCTGGGAAAGGAAATCCATATGCTAAGAAATTAAGTCATTTCACAGAAGCTTTATTCACACAGCTTTGTAAAGGTTGAAATATCCTTCCTTGAAAACAGTGCGAGCTCTGTTTTGCAGGGCTATTGTGTGTAAGAGATACAGGTTTCCTCTCTTGGTTGGCTTTGGGGTCTTAGAGCTCAGGACTGAAAAAGTTGTTCTTAGGACACCTCGCTGAGGATCAGAGGGGGGTGCAAGAGATCAGCTGACATCCTTACATGAAACTTCTGCAGCAACAGTTATCCCTTCAGCCAAGAGAAGTATCTGCACGTGTCAATGACACTGGGAGAAAGATGATGCTCTAATCTTTAATTTCTGTTCCCTAGGGGAACCAGTAAATCATGAGCAATATTGTTGTGCTCACTAAACTCCTAATGAAGCTGCAAGTATGCAGACAAAACTGTTATTACCATAGCTTGGTTTCCTCTTGGTGGTTTATTTTTACTAAGTAAGCCTCTGCCACTTCTTTTATATTCCCTTAATTTAATATTGCACTATTCCTGTCCCAGTATAGAGCTCTCTCTGTAATGTAATTCCAACCTTCCTGGTTCTGAAATATTGCTTTCACAGGCACTTAATTTGTCGTGATAATTCCTGGTATTTGTTTAAGCTGCACAGTCAGAGTTGAGACGTTTTGGAGGCTTTTAGAATTCACTGAAACTTACTGGGATGAATAAAATAATTAGATGGTCTGCAGTAAAGCTTGAAAAGTAAGAGTAGTTTTGCTGATGTTAATCAGTTGGAAGTAGTCTGGGGCAAAGAATCATTGTGCACAACTATTTCATAAGTGCAAACTGTACTTCTTCAGTACAGATAGTTCAAATCATCACTGCTCCTATACCTTAAAATTTCTAAGTCACTTTGGTGGCTCCAAAATCAATTTATTACAGTATTCAGTCTTCAAGAAGATGATTGTTCCTATGCTGTAATGGCTTTTGGATAAGGCATAAATCTCCAGTGGCATTGCCCAAGAGTGTCCTAACAGATTTCTCTTCTTGCTCTGATGAAATGCAGTCATAGCATCATTTTTAAAATTCTGAAGTATAAATTTTGTTGTGAACTAGGGGCAACCTAAGGTTGAACAATGTTTTCTTCACACATCAGAGAATTTTCCAGCTGAAAGCTATTCACAGTGTAATTTTTTTTAGTCTTGTGCCGACTTGCATAGGAAGACATAAAAAAGAAGCTATATTGTCAGCTGAAGCATATGCAGAGAAATCTAGTTGCTTTACCAGAACATGCATAATAACAGCTGATGCTGCAGAGTGTGTGGGTTCCACAGAGGCATCAGTTGATAAATTCTGAATCTGATTTTGTATTTTTAGTTTCTAATTGATTTATCCTACTGGGAAGTAGCTGTGATGATAATTTTTCTTGCGGTTATTAAAAAATATAGAAATGTCAAACTGTCTTACAGCAAGATTCAAAACTTCTCAGTACGTTAATTTTTGGTTATTGACATGAAGATTGCCAAGTTGGGGAGGGATTCAAGGTGGAGCATAACTTTTTTTGATGCATTATTATTATTATTTCCCAGAACTGTTTTTGACAAGGCACATACTAACCCAGAATATATAATTGTTCCAGGCTCTGTGTGCCTGTTTCAATTTCAGATGTAGTTTCTGTTCCTAAATCATGCAGGTCATTTCAAAAATCTTATTTACCATGAGGAATACCAAAAGAATAACTATATGCAAGGCCGTGTTTCACCTGGGAGTTGAGGCTGCTTCTATCCATGCTAGATGAGAAGAGACAAAGGGTCTGGAAAAAGGAATGTTTGAAGTATGAATAATTCATTTCTTGTGTTAAATGAATGCACATTCATCATTATGTTTTAATTGACAGAAATAGTTTTCAGTGCAGGCAGTGAGAATGGTGTGACAGGGTTTGCTGCTGGCTGTGACGCGGTCGGAGCGCGGTGTCACCGCTCCCAGGTGACCGTGCTGTCAGCTGGCCCTGCAGATGGCACAGAGCTCCAGATGATGACAGGCTGCTTTATCGAGTGCAAAGTGTAATTGCTGTGTTAACAATGCATAATGTTGGGTTTACTGCTGGTACTAAAGCAAGGGAAGTGGAATTGTACTTCCCTAAAATCTCTCCCAAGGAAAGGCAAGTTCTTTAATGCAGGAAGAATGGCTTCCCTGGCGTCCTTAAAAGCTTTCAGGTGTTTCCCAAAGTGTTGTTCTTTGTACTGCCTATCCATCAGCACAAGCAATGATGCCCAACGAACACAAGCAGACTCTCATCCATTCTCCAACCTCTTCATTACCTGTCTTTAGTGTCAGTTTTGCACACAGCCATCTGAATGGCTGCTGAGGGAATAGAGGTGGCAGGGGAATGTGAAGTGTGGTTCCAACTGACACACATCCAAAACCACTTTAAATCATTCTGAGGTACTGACAAAATGACCCAAGACTGCAAAGGTGACCTAATGACTACTACTAGCTTAGGTCACCCAAGGAATTTCTAAATGCTTTTCTAATCTCTTCAGCAATTTTTGAAGTCCTTACGTGTTATGAAGCAATGCCTGGCTAAGATAGTACAGTATTTTATAACTATTTAATTTATATATAATAAATATATAAACTATATAGTTTATTACTGTAATTTCTATATGTGCATAATGAACACACATACATAAATACATACAAATTTCAAAGTCTCATGGACCTGTTTCATAAAAAAACCTAAATGTTCTTCTGAAACAGTTTGCAAATTATTATATGTTATTAAGAGTATCCTTACTGGAAAAGTTTAGCAAGACTTCTGAGAGAAAGAACTACCTTTAGATTGCTTAGATTTTGAAATTTTAGAAATTTTTAATAAAGTGCATATGGGAAAACATATGTATTTGGGGAAACCTCTTGGTTTATGACATCACGTCTACCTATTTTGACATTTAGGGCTTAAATAGGGTAAATATTGAAAATAATAATCTGTCTAAGGCAGCAGTGACTAATAGCTTAGTGGAGAGAATATTGGCTAAAACCTCAGATGACAACTCTTTAGTGCTAATGGAAGTGTGTAGCTCAAGCTATTCTTGGTTATAAATTTGCTACCACTTGTTGCCCATTAGAAAAGCTAAATGGATTTTTATATTCCTTCTCTCCAGAAAAAGGCAGGCAAGTGCCTTTGAATTTACTGAAGTAGAAGGAAGATGGGCAATAATTTAAATTTCCATCTAGGTACTGAAAGCTCTAAACTAATGCAAATATATGCTAAGTTAATGTGGCATGTTTACTACATTGATAATGACTGTGATGGTGAACATGATTATGGAGATGGGTTTCAATTGTCAGGACTCAGCCCTGTTCATGTCTTCATATCTGCATTTGCTTGTTTTTCTGCACACAGAAATGAGACATGGCTGTAGAGATGGTAACAGGAACAGTTGTGTGCCTACAGGACTGCTGCCTGAAAACCAGTACCAAACTGTGTTATCACTGAAGTTACATTCCCAAATTTATGGTGTTTTTGCAAACTTTGTGGGCTTGTTCTTCCAATTCACAATGCTTCTCGGACTACCTGTCCTGGAGTCCAGAAGATACAGATGTTGAAAATGGATGAACCATATGAATAACCCGGGTCAAAGTGATGCTTCACTTGTTTTGCCTTCAGGTGGCTGAAACTGGGTGCACTGTTGTGCTCCTTAAATACTACTTTGTGTGAGTTATGTGTTTTCAAGTACATAAATTCCTTACACTGACTTTTGGGAACCATTCCTCTCATAGTTATGAACCTATCTTCAACTAGACCTTGTTGGACAGATAGGTTTCCCTTTTAGTGTGTTACGTGTGCTTGTAGTGAAATGGAGAGCAGAAAGCTGCCTGTTTTCAGAAATATCCTTAAGATTCTCTTCTTACAGCTCTTAAATTTTATTGATTTGTATTTGCTGTCTGAATTTTTTCTCATTGCAGCACTTCCAAAACTGTCACTATTCAGTGTGCAGGGTAAACTGATTAGACAGAAGTAAAATCCTGGGCAGGAGATGATGAGCACAAATTGACCTTCAGCTTATCAGACATTTTTACAACACTTCACTTTTTTGTATGCGTTTTGGAAATACTTTTGGAGACTATTTTCAAGTTGAAATGGCAGAATAAAAAACATGAAACAAAATTAATTCTGAATGTGTTATGTCTATTGGAGTTTTATGACCAATTTCGAACAGTAGCTGCTCAGTGCCAGGAGCTCTGTGCCTCAGCATATTGTCTATTATCTGAACTTACCAGATGCATAAAAAATAGTGAGCTGTAAAGCAACCCGGTGGATATTCATGAATCATTAACAATGTGTGTATGAAAAGGATACTTCTTTAAAATTATTTTGAAATGTAACGAGTGTGAACTTGGTACATCCAGGGTAATCGAACGTGAGCAGTCTGATGTATCCCACTGTTGGGGGACACTGGTTAGTTTAAACTTTGAACATGCTTAGTGTGTGAAAACATTTCCTCCTTTTGTTGTTACTCCCTTCTTCCTCCTAGTGATCTTTCAAACAGACCATAACCTTAAATACATCCAGAAAAAAAACCTGAAAGCTAAAAGTAGAGGGTTTGCATAGAAGTTTTGAAGTAACTACCTAGATATATCTAGGCTTTGGTATGAAAGGACTAGTTTATGTTGCATAAATAGATATCAACAATCATGGAAATGTTTAATAACCAGTGTGGTTAAAAATACTTGATAATCCTTTTTAGCTGATGGAACAGATAAGTTTGTATTGATCCACGTAAAATTTTTTTCCCTTGTCCTCTCAAAATAAAAAGTTTGGGGCTGTACTTAGGAGGTTTGAAGTAAGAAGACATACTTAGGAAAGTAATAAGTAGGAAATTAATTGCATTTTCTAGCCAGGTTATAAATCTTGAAGCCTCAATATAAAAGCATTTATGGTGTATCCATGGGGCAGAACAGATGTTGCCTTTTGAAGCATGTATTGAAGCCAGCAGTGAGGCAGTGGTAGCATTATTCTGGCAAATGCTGCATAGCCTGAGGAGTTAATAACTATTATCAGTGCAAAGCTGAAACCCTGTGCAAAGGGGGATTTTAGCTTTTACCTAATTTTCAGCATAGTTTCTAGCACAGTATGAGAATGCAAAGGATAAATTGCCAAAGCCTAGCTCACTGATACTAATCTCAGGGTAATTCAGTTGTTTGACTAAACAAAAGGCTACAGGCATCAGTGACTTTTCTCTTGCTCTTCTCCCCTCTGGGTGACATCTGACAGACTTGGGCATCATTTCCAGTTATAGTTTCTGCAGCTGACTGGAAAACAAAACTGAAAAGGATGCCTGTGCTAGTTAGTGCAATACATTTAAACCATGCTGTGCTCCCTTAGCTCTACTACACTTGACCAAATTCATTTGGGATGCTTGTTTGTCAAAATCTATCCTGACTGTGTGCCTATAAAATAGGAAGAAATAATGACAATTGGGTTTTTTTTGGCCAGAAAAAGAATCTCTTTAGAATGTTTTTCTCTTATGTGTTAAGATCTCCAAAAATCATTGTTGCATTTTGCTTAATTGTTCTGAGACACTTTTGTAGATTCACCTCAATACACTTTAACATTTTCAGTATTTCCAATTTGCACAAAACTCCTATTCAGATCAATTCAATATAAACTCCTGCTGATCAGTTCAATACAAATCAGAATTTCCTTGTGATTTTTACTCGTGAGAGAACAGCCTATTTTTTATTTGAAATTGAATATTTGTGTCTGTGGGTATATGCATTTTTCTCCAGCTTCTTCTTTGCTGCTAAATACTTTGAATTACGACAGTCTCCTAATGGCTCTGTTTTCCCTACATAAAAACAGAAAATGCTGTTTACTTTTGTCCTTGATGACTCTTATTGAAATAAACACATATGGGCACTGCAGGAGATAAGGGAAAAGGATGTTCTGCAAACAGCAAGTGACCCCAATAATTGCCCTAGTGGCTGACAGACAGACAGACATGGCAGGCACAGTATGCAGGAAGCAGAATATGCCCTCAAATGTAATAATAACATATATTGTTAACATATTTTGAGGTCTAGTTCAAAGATCCAGTCCATCTCCAGTTTTCCACTGCGTCCCATGCTGACTAGAACAGTGCTGTAAAAACCAGCACAGATGTAATGATATTCCACATTTTCTTTATAGAAAAGATCCTGTTCCACCTTGAATGTCTGGGGAGTTCAATCATAATAGCATGTGAGCTTAGTGAGTTGCAGGACTTCCATCAGATGCTGCTGCAAGCTGTGGAGTTTCAGAGAAAGCTAAATGTGCACTCTATTTCAAAGGCTAAGAAGTGCATCAACTATAAAAGGGGAAGACTTAAAGCTCCAGAAAACATTGTTGTTGGGTTTTTTTTCCCCCAAGGCCTGCAGGGGGCAAAACTTTTTATCTTGAAGTAGTTAAAGATTTTTTTTTTCCAACCAGTGAATTTTCTGTTAAGCTGGGTTTTCACATGAAAAGATTAAGAGAGTTTTGATTTCAATAACACAACGCACAGATATATTCTTACAAACTCTTTTATGTCAGACTTAATGGAAACTATGATTCAGTGTGCTGTCAGATAAGAAATTAAAAATGGGTTTTTTCCAGGCTGCATCTTCTAGAAATGTTTGTTGGCCAAACTTATCTGGAGTTTGGTTTTTCCAGATGTTTAATGTCTGTAAATATTATACACTGTTTGAACTGTGTGTGAATGCTCTTGTTCAAGATCTTAATTATTTAGCATTCTATAAGGAAGCTGGATTCTCTGGATTTCAGATCTGATTCACTTTTAAACTGATCTGTAAACTTCTCCACGCATTCTCAGCCAAGTTGCTTCATCCCAGTATTTTGCTTGTGGAGAGGGAAATGATACATGTTTCATTTAGAAAAGTCTAGATGCCCAAGACAGACACTGGCAAGAAGTTGCAATTGTATTTTTTTTTCCACAGGTGAAATTGTCCTATAGTCAGGGACTCAGAAGATTTCACAGTCTCTCTAATTAATAATAATTGCATTACCCTTTAGTCTGTTTCTGAAATCATACTTACAACATGTGTTTTCTAAAAAAAAAAAAAAAGTTTATGATTATATATTCATTTCTAAGGCAAAATATCTCAATGCTTTCTGGTTTTCACTTCAGTATAATTGGGTTTTTTTGGTGTGTCTATGAAGTGTGCTATACATTGCTTAAAACACGCAGCTGTCTTTGCAGTCTATAGGTGTGTACTTTGACTACCCCATACCACTGATACCTTGAAATGAAGCTGTGTCTCCTGGAGAATGATGTGTACAAACTGTCCAAGCAGAGCTGTGCTAAGAGCACAGTCTGGACAGGACACCTAATACTTTGTAAAAATCCATATATGTGCAGCTGAGACTTGATAGGGGAGTGATTTCATAAACTGTTCTGCTTTTGTTTCACCTGCCTGAGTTGGAGCAGGGGTTATCTGGTTGATGAGGCTTGTGCAGAGGGTCTGAGGTTGACAGAGGATGGAGGGTTGAAGAGGTACCTACAATGTTGTGCTGTTGAGAAAGGCAGAGGCTACATGGAACTTTCAGAAAACATCTTATGAAGGAAGGTTGCAGGAATTGATGCCAAATTTGTCCAGAGACAAAAAGATAGTTTTGGTCTATGGGACCACAGCTTTCAGACAAATGAAAGGTGAGAAGGGATTAAACCTTTCTCTCTATGTGCAAATAGTGAGCAGGTGGTTGAATTACAACAGGAGTAATTTTATTAAGCACTGAGAAAAGCTCTAAGGAACAAAAGGAAAGCACTTCATTTTCCAGTCAAGGGGAGACTGTTAAATCACAATGTCCAGTATGTTCCTGAAGATCATCATCGTGCATCCATCTGGAATGGCATGGTTATTGATTTCTGCTTTATGACAGGAGACAGTTATCTTCTGTCTCCTATGGAGGTGGAAAAAACTAGGCAGGTTAAAATTCCAAAGCGAAAATAGCTGCAGTATGGTGAAAGTAGAAAAAAGCAGTTATGAAGAGATGGGCAAATCTGCAAATGTGTGATATGCTAAATCAGTAAGCACTTGTATGATCTGTTCTTTGTAAACCATGCACCAGATCTGATATTGAGGCAACAAAACAGTGAATAGAGAATATTCCTGTGGACATGCACAATGAAACCAGGTCAAAGTCCCCCAGATGTTGCAGTTATGCCAAGTATAGCACACATCCTGGATTTCTATTGCAGACAAAACCCTGCAGTGTTCCATCAGATGCCTGAAAACTGGAATGCTGAGAAGGAAGCAGTTTGATAATCTGCTGCATTAATTAGTGTCTTAACACCAGAAATGGGGGAAAAAAGGCTCAGGCACCTGGAGCCTGGTGCAGCAGTCAGAGAAGAGCTGGCTGAGAATGGCCATGGAGTGCTGGTCTAGCAGTGACTGCAGCACATTGGGCAGCCTTTGACCAAACTGCCAGTGTGGTGAGGAGCCTGTGCATCCAAACTGCTACAGGAGATCTGCCAATTACTGTGTCACATTTACTGATACACTGATGGACATCAATGAGAATATCCTCTGCATGCAGGCTCTTCCCTACATAAAAAAGGAACTCAGCCCCCATTTTCAGGATTTCATTCCACTGTTATTCAAAAAGCAAATGATTTCTCAACTATCAATGGCTAAGTTCTTCTAAGAAAGATCAACTGCTTTGGCAAAAATGGGCCTTAAAATTGGTTCAGATTTTAGTGTTCTCCCCATTGATTAAATCCTGAATATGCTGTTGAAAAGGGACTTCCATAGCCTAACTCCTTAGCCAGACATACTTGCTGCATCTTGAGGCAAATACAGAATCTGTTTATCCATATAATAATACAGAATGAATATCAAAAATAAAGAATCTTTCTCTGAATTCTCTGCTCAAAAATGTTGAACAGGTTTAAACACTCTAACAAGGATTTCATGCTGTCAGTAACAAATTCATGCAATTTAGATTTTGGATAAGGACAGCCTTTCATAAGTGAACCTGCTTGGGACAGGAGCTGTATCTGGAATTGGTGAAAGAACTGAGCAGCACAGTCTGCAGAACTTGAGATAGTAAAAGGCCAAAATACAGATTAGACTGGAAAGCTGCTAATGATTTTAATTTGCTCCAGGTGAGACTTGGTCTGGGAAGATTTGCAACACAGTTGTTTCCCTGGAATTATTGTACTTTTGATAAAGTATTGTTGACCAGCTAAACAAACAATGGTCACAAGACTGAATTAAGAATATCTCAAAGGGTATTAATCTTAAGTCCTTACTTGAAACAGACAGTGAAAGATGGTATGTCTCTGTTGTTGCCATTATCAGTAGTTAATTTTTTTCACACTTTCACTACTAATTTCCTATGATAAATCAGGAGGAAATGCACTCAAGTAACCCCCTGATGTTAATAATTGCAATACCAGTGACAAGTTTTTATATTTGGAAAAAATTGCTGCAAGAACAAAATGGTAATTACTGCAGAAAATCCAGAAATGCTTATACTTGATGGGCACTCTGATTTGTGAGATAACTAATTTGCTAACCACACACAATACAGCTACAGCAACTTCCTAAAATTGTTTTGTCATTGTAATTATACCTTGTGCCAGCAGCTCTAAGCAAAACTTGCTATTAGCTTAATTGAGGAAAGAAATGAAGTGAAAAAAATACCTGATCTAGTGGTCCAAAAGCTACTGCAGGTGCACAGCAAACCCAGAAAACAGGTCCCTGGAGAACATGGGTGTGAAGTCTTGATCCTGGAGCACTAAAGATAAATAATGCCAATTACTTCAAAGGTGCTTCAGGAATGGATGTAATCAATGTTTGCCTACTTTTGAAACAGGTCTTGGAGTGAATTCAGCTATGCATTATGTTACTGAATCTTTTATCCAAGTAGGTGTCCTTGTACTGGCTTGGTTGGGAGCTGTGAAGTTCATTTACTTTCTTATCTAACAGAAGAGAATGACTGAAGCCCTGAGGAGCTGAATGAGAAGCCCAAAAACACAGCAGGACAGGACTGACCATCATCTCTGTGGGGCGAGTTTCCCCCATAGCCCTGCAACGTAGAGCTGGGGTTTGCAGGCAGAGAACAGCAGTGCTGATGGCAGCCTACTCCTTTTCACCCTGGATCCCTGCTGGAGAAAAGGCCAATATCTGAATTTGGTGACATTATAGCTGACAGGGTAGCTGCTGTCATGCAGAATGGGGCATACTAGGTTTACAGAGCACAAGAAAGGGGGAAAAAATATTTTTAGGTGTAAAATTTGGACAGTGAGCAGAACCACATGATTTTACAGCAGTACAAAAGTACTTCTGTCAGAGGCTTAACCAACAGCATCTTTTAAGTAACACTACTTACTGAAGTTCCCTCTTGTGCCCACTGCTGCCTTCTCAGCAGGGCTCATTTGGCTTGCTTTAGGCAAAAAGAATTCCTGCCCTTTATGTAGCAATATTTATAAATTGGGGCAGGGGTAAAAGAGACTTGGCTTTATTTTGACACCATAACCTCTGGGGTTTTTATTTAATTATTTTGCTGCTTATTTTTTAGTGTCTAGGGTAAAGCTGATTCTCTTGGCTTCCAATCTGCCTGCTTATCTACTCTCACTTTGAGAAAATTAATGGGAGGTGTCTTTGAAGCTCTGTGATCTGAGAGTCAGCAACTCAAATTCAAAATATTTGCTTTGTCTTGAAAGTCGTTAATTTCTCCTAGAATGCTGTCATGATTTTTAAGCTAATGAAAGGTATTCTATTATCCTGGTAAATACTGTTTTGTGTATTGAGGGAAGAAAGTGGTGACTTTTTTTTCCCCCCAATTTGATTGTTTTTTTAACTAATT
>VZTT01003669.1:13082-29508 GCA_013400855.1 Buphagus erythrorhynchus
CTACATTTTAAAAATTCAGGCCAGCAATTTTGCAAACCTGAAGTAGAAAGGAGGTGGTGTCATGGAAGAAAAAGGTGCAGTTTCAGAAAGTGTGGAGAAGGCATGCCATCAAGATGTCCTTTCAAGGTCAAAACTGACCCGCTCTCACCATTTCTGGCCCAACATCTGATCAAAATGGAGTTTGTCACATCCGCAGCATCATGAGATTATATGCAAGGACAGGGAGGGGGGAGAAGTCTGCGGAGCACTTCCCCGTGCTCTGCGTCAATAGATTTGGGCTTAGCCTCTGCTAAGCAGCTCAAGGCACCCGTTATTGGTGCTGGCAGCTGTCTACCACACTGCCCCACTTCCTATTTCAAAACACACTGCCTGGGAAGGAGCTCTTGGTCAGCCAGCTCCAACCTGCTCCCAAATAAAATGGAGAAGTCAAACAGTGGAGCCTCCATGTTTGCCTTGAACAGCCCTTCAACTGTTTTTTAAACACACCCTCACCTCCCTTTTTAAACAGCTTGATGCAAAGATGAGTTACAGTAATAATAAAAAAAATCCAACAAGCATTTCAAGATCAAAAACTGAATTGAGATGGAGCCTTGATTTTAAAGAAGAATTTTTGCATGTGTACATAAGCAGATTGTTTACTTAGGCAGTCCAAAGATTTTAGTATTAAATATATTATTTGGCATTTTAACATTTCTTGGACATCAGGTAATTATTGACGTGTTTCTATTGGCTTGATAAAAAATGAGGCTTTTCAATCATAATGCAGTCATTAATGTCAACACTTTGCTCAATATGGCAAATCAGTTACTAGCAAAATAATAGCAACTGCTATAAAACTTCCCTCATCCTCAAAAAAAAAATAAAAATGCTAAGAGCATATTTAATCCAGATTTTAAAAAATACCTGCACTCTAGGGCCACCTACTCTATGCCATGTTTAACTTTCCACTAAGATATAACATATATCTATATAAGATCACCAGACATCATTCTCCCCTGCAATTCTCCTGCTATACATTTTGTTACAAAACAATTAAAATCAGAGTTGTCACACCAACAAAATTATGGCATCATTATACCTCCCATTTCAGTACCAACAGCTAATAAACATGCTGGTTCTACACTAACCATTTGCTAAGCCATAATAACTCCTGTATTCGTGTGGCACAAGGGCTTCTCCCACCCACTCTGCTGGCCCATGCACAGGAGCTTAAACAGGCACACAGCAGCCAAAGTCCTGTCTGCAGTGTGAAAAGCAGCCATGTGGCTGTGATATAACCAGGGAGTCTGGGAGAGTGGGATTGAGCATGTGGTCTTACCAGAGCCTTCCCCTACACCCTCAGCAGTGAAAATCCCAGGAGCACTAACCAGCACTTAGCCTCTCTCAACTTGGATCTACATCTTTAGATGAAAACTTTTCCTACTCTCTGCTCTTTTATCACTGATTTATTCAAATTATTGGTTCTGATACAAACATTCTCCTTCAATCCTACAGCTGAAAATATCTGAAACCAAATTTTCCTTATAGAACTTGCTACCTTGTTGTAGGAACTGTAACTAAGGCTCTAGAGCTGCTCCCATGAAACTGATCCTGACGATTTTATGGAATATGAGGGAAGTAGATTGCTAAACATTATGTAGTTTGAGCTGCAAACTCAAGAAGAGTGTAAATATTAATTACCTTCACTTAGGAATACTAAAGATTATTATAATTAATTTTATTATCTTTATTCAGATGATAAGCAGGTAACTTGCTCTGCAAGAGGTCCCCTTGAGGTACAGCACTTGAAGTATGGAAAGCACACAAACAAATCAAAACCAAGCTCACTCAGAGCATGTCCGAGAACATCCCACTGATAGTAACTGCAAACCAGAATTAACAGCCTAGGGAGAGAACAGGTTAAACTAACAACAGCCCTCCCAGCAATGGTTCTAAAAGGAGTGTTTGTGTATTCTGATACATTCACACACAGTTCAGATCGCATGGCCTGAGGATCTAAAAGCTATTCTATCACTGGCATGTAGGGTAAATTAACTTGCTAATTCACTTTCTAATGCACAGTTCACTAAGCATACAATTACATAAAAAAGGAGAATAAAAACTCATGCAGTCAAGCATATTCAATTTGTATGGTTTCTACATCCTACAGAGTAAGGTTTTAAAAAATTCTGATGAATACATATACATAAACAAAACCACATCATTCACGTTTAAATCAAGTCACATGCACAGCAGTGAGCATATGCCATCCCTCTCTAGCACTGCCAGACAAAAAGCTACATTGCCAAAAATAGCCACAGAGCGTGCTGGAGTAGCTGCAGAATGCCCTAGATACGTTTAGGCCATGAAGACTGAGCAGCACTAATGCAAGGAAAACTTAGGCACTAAGGTTCATAATAGGCCAGGGCTGAAAAGAGAGGAAGATGTATTTCCATCCTTGAAGGTAATTTTTAATAGATGTTACTTTAGCTTAGTTTAAAAGGGAAAGTTAAAAGGGAGAAAGCTGTTTCCATGCAGAGCCGGAACACATGTATATATACACAAAACATTACAGAAAAATAATGTATTAAAACACCTGGTAGAGGCTTTCTATGAAAAAGCCAGCTAAAAGAAAAATATTTGCTTTATTTGTTTTAAGAGAAGAATATATAGAGAGTTGACTTTACAAGAGCACTGTCCTGTGCTCTGGTAGATGTTTATCCTAATCAGTTTCTGAATTGTTTTAAAAACAGGATTTCTTCCTACTCTTTTTCTGAAAAGAATAGGAAAACTTAGCAGGTTTTTTTCTAGATCATGTAAAATACTATAAGCTGAAAGAGCTAAACAAGTAAAGATCAGGGTGCTGAGTGTTTAGATCAGTTTCTATTGCCCCTGACTAGATTGGAAGGGGGGACAGGCACATAGGCTCAATAGAGATTGGATGTGGGAAGGGGAGAACTATAGCAATCACACCAGTAGGAAAAGGAGGATAAAGAGGGAATACTTCAAGCCAGCATAGCAGCCAAAGATATAACCACAATACAGGATTATGGGGCATCCCTCTGCATGCCCACAGGAATATTGGCACAATCAAATAGTTCTGTAAGGTGCTTGTACACCAGGGCAAGCCTTTGGGGAACAAACAGGAGGAACTGGAGATCTGTGTGCAGTCACAGGGCTTTGACCTCATTGCAATTATGGAGATGTGATGGGATAGCTCCCATGGGATAGGATTACTGGAATGTTGTCATGCAGGGCCATGTGCTGCTTAGGAGAAAGGCACCAGGCAGATGCAGCAGTGGAACTCTATGTGAGACAACACTCAGCATGTATTGAGCTCTGTCTTGGGATGGATGATACTTAAGGGTCAGGATAAGAGCACAGACCAGAAAGAGAGACACTGCTGTGAGTGTTTGCTGCAGACCATCTGATCAGGAGGAAGCAGATGAGCTCTCCTACTAGCAGCTCAAAGCAGCCTCAAAGTCACAGGCACTGGTTCTTGTGGGGGACTTTAACCATCCTGACACCTGCTGAAGAAGCAACACGGTGAAGAAGAGACTAACAGGACAGAAGGTTCCTGGAAAGCATTGGAGACAGCTTCCTGTCACAGGTAGTAGAGGACCTCACAGGGAATGGTGTGCTGCTTGACTTCATGCTGCCAGATGGGGAAGGGCTTGTTGGAGATGTGAAAGGTTGGGAGCAGCCTTGGCTGCAGCAACCATAAGATCGTGGAGTTTATTAGGTGAGGAAGAAGCAGGGCAGCAAGTAAAATTATAACCATGGATGTCAGCAGAGCTGACTTGAGGCTCTTCAGGGATCTTTGAAGAATTCCATAGGAACAGGCCCTGGTGGGAAGAAGGATCCATGAGAGTTGAGATCACTTCTGCTGGCCCAAGAATAATGCATTCCAATGAGGAGGAAATCAGGCCAGCAGGGCAAGAGACCTCCATGGATGAATAAAGAACTGTCATTACTTTAGCACAAGCAAGTGTTATCAGAGAGTCATCTTCATAAACTTCAGCCAATTCATTTCAACAGATTTTGGATGCACTGATAAGTGTGTGTTTCTCTGTCAAATACTGTGAGTGACCAGAGCTAATCTCTGCAGTGGAGAGAGCAGTGTTCTGTCTTTCTAATGCTATCCTCCATGTTACCTCTGAGGAAGAAAGCTCAGTCTGAGTGAAGAGATCATTGCCTATATCAACTAACTGAGACAAAATGGATTTCCCCAGATTAGCAGAGGATTGCCTTACACTGTCAGGCAGGGCTTCACCTTCAGGAGGCAGATTGGCAGTAGAAAGATGAGGCATCTCCACACATGCTGTGCCCCACTTACTGACTTGACTCTCCAGGTGGGCCTTCTTAAATTGTGTGTGAACCACCTATTGCTCTTCCTTTGTGTCTATAAATGTCTCCATAATAAATTAGCCTATCAGTTATTTATCATACATGTAGAGATTTATTCGATTTCTTTTTCCTATTCTTTAAACCTATTTTGTTAAACCAAAAAGTGGATATTTTAACTACTTGCTTTCTGGTAGACAGGAAACAATCACAATTACAGGGCTGAAGAGTCTCTTGGCAAGACAAGCTTTCACTGTAGATTCAATGTCCTCATAAAATTATTTTAGCACATTAACAGAAAAAGCTTCTGAAAATCTGAACAAGCACTCCCTTCCCCTCCAGTAATAACACAACCTAATTTATTTTTTTTCTGTAGAAGTCAATAGTCATTGTGGCATGAGAATAAGCAGAAGTCAGGTCCCCTTCACTGTTTTGTTGGCTTTGCTCCTGGCCCACTCTGTGAGCTCTGTCCTTTCAACTGCACACAGAAGGGCAATGCCCCCATACTCAAGAGCAAACTAGTATATAAGCATCAAAAAGAACAATTAAACAGAAACATTGGTACTGAGAGCAGATCTTATGTTGAAAACACTCCCCAAACCCCAAAGAGCATTAGCTGAAAACAGCTGAGTGCATGGGCTTAAGACCAAGAACAACAATGTAAAGATCTCTTTTGAAAGTTCAGTCTCTTCCATGGCTGTCCTGAGAACAACCTGTGTAAGGCAAAGTATGGCTGGACAGGGGGAACATGGATGGCAGCTGACAGATACCAGAAGTGTTCTGCAATGTCCATTCCAGGAAGGGAGGAGAAACACAACTCTCTCTTTGACTGCTCATGAGCCATTTGCCAGAAACAAGACCTGTAGGTGATCCAAGTAGTCTGAGGCAATTCATTAGATACTGAAAAAGTTCTCTTTCTGCCCATCAGTGTGATCCAAACACACAGAATATTTTTTATTCTTAACCCATAATTGCACATTTGATTACACAGTTATATCAAAAGAGCTTTCTTCAACTATTTTGTATGAGCCTTAGGATGCCAATTTGATTTCAAGTTTTTTTAAGTACAGTTTATGTCACTATACACATTTGGACTTCTGTTAGGCCTATATCCACAGAATCCTTTTTTTTTTTTTTTCAATCAGCTGTTTTGATTAATAATATGGTTATGAGGGAATTTACTTGAGGGTGAGATTTGCTTCCCTTGTACCAGCATCCTAGAAGAGGAGGGAACTTAAGAGTTATTCTACATATTTATGTACCTAAGCAGTGATGTCTGGTACACTCTCCAGTAGGAGGCTGTCAGGAGAGTCATGGCTTCCACTGTTGAGCAAAACTAGGCAACTTTCAGTCACGGGAAGTTAGCATTAAGCAGCAGTGCATGTAGGCTTCCTTAATAAGAAAAGAGAGGTAGAATCCAGAATCTTGAAGTACCATAAGTTGCAGTTAAGTAGCATTAAAGAAAGAAAAATATTTCTGTTTATTACCATCATTTTGGAGCTCCAAGAAATGCAGGCTAAAGCAGCTAAAGGCAGTTTCACTAGGATGTTATTATTGGAAAGACATGAGAACGTTAACTAACAGCTCCAGGATAGGCCCATTTTCCTTCAGAAGTGCATCACATTTTCCCAAAAGCTTCAGTGCAGTGTCAAAGGGCTATACATGTAACTGCTGTACAGTATCCACAGGATGCATGTACCCTTTAGAAACACTGTCCATTCACTTTTTAAATAAGCACATCTGTATCCAGATGTGACTACACACCTACACATCTTTTCTGTGAGAACTGCCAGGAACTGCGCCTTGCCTGATGTGCTGGTGCACCTTTTCTCCCAGCTATGTCCTTTTCTCCTAGCAGACAAAATTCTGTGGAAAGAATAGCTCTTCTGCATTTAGTTAAGCTGAATGTTTGGCAAGTCTTTGAAGAAACTGCTCTGGACTAAGGAATTTGGTGAACAGATTTAAAAAACAGAGCCACACTATCAAACACGGCAATTACTGAACAGTGAATAGAGCCTGAACACCCAGCAGCAGTCAAGTATTTGATTCAGTAGCAGAGTAGGCAGCCTCATTACTCCCCAAAGTGTTATTTGAGGCAGTTCATAAGCTGCAGCCAAATCCTAGTCTTAAGGCAGCAGCCTTGTTAGCTGATGTTAAAGTACTTGCAACAAAAAAAAACCAAAACCCAAACAAAGAAAAAACAGAAACAAAACAACAAAAAACCTAAACAAACCAAAACCAAACAACAACAACAAAAACCCAACCAAAACAACAAACTGAAAAAGCCTTCCAAGTCTCCAAATAGCCAATAGCTTTTGGGACCAGCTCACTACTAAGTAACGCAGACTTCAGAGACCACATATCAAAGAATTGAGTGGACCACTTCACTCTTTTTGTGATAGCCCCTCTGAGGCACCGGCTAACTGTATCAGTACAGTCACTTCTAGCTTTTGTGTTTGAAAATGCTGAATTTATACATACTGGATGACACCCACAATCCCTCATTTTAACACCTCTCTATGAATCACGATGCATCGTTGGCAATAAAATAAATGCAGCAGAGTCGAATTCAGTGCCAAGTCCCCCCAGCATAACCAGTGCAGCAAATTGATGGTATGGCTGCAAAACAATCTAGACATTTACTGCCAATAGCATAAGAACAAACCCAAGGAATCTGGACTCAGTCCAGCATAGCTTCTCTCCAGTTCTTGTAAATGCAGCTTTGATGTCTGGGAAGCTCTGAAGCACAAATCAGATGAGCTACTGACACACAAATAGACACTATTCCAAGTAAACAGTCAATGCAGGCTTCTGGGAAGCCCAGGTAAGTAAACACTGCAATAAAAGAACATGAAGGGTGAAAAAACAAGATTTCAGGAACAAAAGATACAATTAAAGCAGAAGTAACTCTTCTTTATAATGCCTCTATTCCCTGTGCCAGACACTCTTGACCTATCTTCCCATCAAATCCTATGGAGCCCTGTTCTCTGATGAGTAGCAGGCTGGGCATTTCAGGACTGAAGCCCTTTGTTTCTCCATACAAGTAATACCAGGCTGTGCTGGAGCAGTGCTGCCTGCAGTCCTGCCAGAACGCCTCAGCCCTGCCTGAGGAGAGGGATGATTCAGACCATTCATTTCATAAGTCCCTTGCTCCAAACTCCCTTTCTGCAAGTTACTAATAATTCCCCATTTGCCAGAAAAAAAGTTTTAAAAAAAATAACTACTCCACTGCAAAATTGTCAACCTTTTTGTAGTTTGACTATTTTGAGGTATGATGAGATGTGACAGCAGGACGTACAGACCCACCAATAATTCAGAAGATAAACAGACCTGGGATTCAAGGCTGATGAGAAACTTGGACTGATTTCATTAAGGCAACTTGAGGTACTATAGCTATACCTGTCCTTGTGAGCTTTCTCATTCTTTGAAATGGATATTTTATGGTTGATTTTTTTTCAAGCAAGAATTAGACCACTAATTGTTTACTTACAAAATGCAGTTCAGTTCATTAAAGCCAGAGAGATCAATAAGTGCTTTCAGTCCATTATCAAGAGAAGAATATAAGTGTATTAAGTGTCATCAGATTCACTACTTTTGCAATTTATTTTGCTTCAGAAAAATGACAACAGAGACAAAGTTGGCCCAGCCTTTTTAATGGTGTTGCACAAATCTAAGCATGCATCTTCTTGCCAGACATCTTTAAAATTCCCCACACATAGCACTTCTTCTTAGGACAAACTGAGCTCTGCACTACTCATGAGTTACAACTACACAGGGCAGAATTACAGTAGTGCAAAACATTTGCAGCTTTGAAAAGAGTGAACCATTTGGTCACAACTATCCCATGCAATATTTTAAATACTTCAAGGTCAATAAACCTTGTTTTTACCCCATACAGTTTTTATTTCATCTCCTATTCAGAGAATTTATTAAAAGACCTTTGGAAAATGTTTCAAAAACCACGTGAAAAGAGCACACATGACATCTAGCTTTTCAGTGCTCATAAACAGAAGAACCTAAGTCCTTTACTAGGTGGACTTCAACTGATACCATGGGATATCTTTCCAGCTGTGACAGCTGATTACCAAATTCAGTGCCCATCTAGTTGTAGAATTAACTACAGCAGGTAACAGCCGAGCAGAGCTTTTCCCCCACTCTCTTAGAAGCAAAGTACTTGACACAATAGAGCAAGAACAGGATCTAAAATCACTGTCTTCAAGCTTCATGTTTCATTTTGCCAAAGCCTGTGATGCAATCAATGGCGTAACCTCTTCCCACGCTCCACTGGCATTAATAATCTGCCTATGTCTGTACTAGTTTAAGGATTTTCAAAAAAACACCCCATCTCCTCCATAGATAAGTGTTCCTACTTTGTTCACCTGGGGGTAAAGGAATGCCTTAGCAATATTTATCTATTGTTCTTTCTTAAATAATCTGTGTCAAGTATTGGAAGAGTTGTCAATGATGCCTCACAAACACCTATGTCACAGTATGTGGGTGAAGGGTAGTACCCTTCCTGCACAAGGGCAGGTACAGGGACAAAGGCTTCTCTTCACATCAAAAGCACTAAGCACTTAACCACAGCACTGCTCTGTATTTTGCCACAGCAGTCAGCAGCAATCCTTCCTTGGAAAGCTCTGACACTAAGATATCCTCCAAAAGGTACCCACTGAAAGCAGAAATACAAACACCACTGATGAAAAAAGTTTAGCCAATAAGCTTCACCAAAATCACAAACCACATTATAATACGTTAGAATGTCTTGCCCAGGTGGGACAGGGAATGGAAATACTTTAAAATTTGTTACTTCCTGCTGACCAGGCAGCTCTGTATTTATAAAATTTACCAAAATATATTCAAACTGTATAGAAGATTATAACAACTGTTTTACATCTCTACATCTGAAGTCCATGAACAGGCAATCCAATGCAGTGGCAGCAGAGCCAGCAAACCAGCCTGGCAGGCAATCTCCACTTCCATCTGCTTGGCCACCAGCACCTCAGCACACAGAGCTCTGGGCTCTACTGGCACGTGACAGGCAGAGCTCAGTGCACCATGGCCATCATGCTATGCAAGTGTCCCATTAAAACAGCCCTACTCTACAAGCAGCAGTGTGTGAGCAGCTCTGACCCGATACAAACCATGCCAGCCCAGCCCAACCAGGTCACCGAGTACAGCACCAGGAAACAGCAGAAAAGGCACAACTGCCAATTAACATAAGCCTCAACGCTCCACTTACTCAGCAGCCAGTTGTATTCAACACAAATTAGCTTCTCTTTCAGTACAAAGTCCCAATTAATCTTAAAGGCATGCAGGACACCAACAGGCTCCCGATTTTCCTCATTTTATTTTTCTCCCTTTAAAAAGCAAAGCATAAAACATAATCCAACACTGCACTGCTTTGTAGTGCAGCACAAAATAAAGGTATTTGGAATGTGGCTTTAGCATTTATAATTGCACAGCAGTGTGTTATATAACAGAAAAGCCAGATCTCATTGGATTTTCCCATTTAAAGATCCAGGAGTGCAATAGAGAGCAGAGGTTTAAGCACATGCACATAGTGATTTCATATCTTTTAATACCTGCAAGTAGCAAAGTCTTCTCAAAAATTTACAGGCAAAACGTTGTTAAAAAATATTTGTGATAGATATCTCACAAACATGTTTGCTCCATATTAAATCCTTCTGGAGGATACAATAAATGCTGTTTTTATTTAAAAAACATTTAAGCAAAAGGAAAGTCTGACAAAAAGAAAGGGAGAAAACCCTGTGCAGAGCATGGAAAGTAGGTGCACTGTTGCTCAGCCACAGGTAACTAGAACCTCTTTGGCTGACTGTTTTTCCACAGAGTAATATTCAATAATCCCTACACAGCATGAAATATTTGAATCAGATGGGAAAGCTCTCATTATAATCACTATTGTCAGGATGTTCTGCAAAAACAAGTTCCCTCTCCCCAGAGAGGGAAACAGATACTGTTCCTGTAAATGCTACTAGACATTATATTTTTTTCTGTAAGTCACATGAATTTCCATGTAAAAAGGCAGTCTTTGCAGCACAGGTCTCAGAAGGACTGTCAATCAATAACTGGTTATTTTTCAATAACCAGTCTCAGAAGGCAGCAGCTTTAAAACTGAAAAACAAGCTTTCCTCAAGTGAAGAGTATGCCCCAGTTTTTATAAATATATTGCTATGCCATCTGGAGAAAAAATTTTCATGAGGACATGTAGTGACAGGACAAGGGGGAATTGGCTTCGAAGTGAAGGAGGGTAGGTTTAGATTAGATGTTAGAAAGGAATTCCCCACTGTGAGGGTGGTGAGGCACTGGAACAGGTTACCCATGGAAGCTGAGGGTGCCCCATCCCTGGAAGTGTTCAAGGTCAGGCTGGATGGGCCTCTGGGCAACCTGGTCTAGTGGAATATGTCCCTGCCCACAGCAGGGGGGTTAGAAATATATGATCTTTAAAGATCCTTCCAACCCAAAGCATTCTGTGATCCTATTAGCTTCTGTAATTCTTGCTCACTCCCAGCCTCCTAGCTCAGTGTACTTCCACACTACCTCAGCCCACCCAAGTGAGGTCAAGTTGGATATTCTGTGCAGAGAATGAGGCTGGCAAAAGTCCTTCAAAAGTTAGCAAATGCCTCCCCCTCTCCTTAGACACACATTACAACAGGTTTTATAACCACAGAGAAAACTTCAAAATCTTACTCTTCTTAAAGGTATTGGATTCTGTTTACTTTAGAACAGAAGTTACTTATAGAACATCCCATTTATAAGCACACAGTACCTCTATCAATCCCCTTTGTTTTAAGAAATATCTTGGCTCACTTCAAGGATAAAACATGTTACCAACACCAGAAATGCAGAAGTGAACCTTCTCATGAAGTTGCCCCCTACCTTGTTTCTTTCTAAAGCTATATCAGCTTATATAATTTCAAAAGCAGAGGTCTGCTTGGAGCCATGAAAAGGACACACAAAAGATAATGGAAGAGGGAGCATAACCTCTCTCCCTAACACAGACTCCCTCCCTTCTGAAAGCTCCTGGGAACTCATCAGGTCATGTTTACAAACCCATACTGCCATTTCTCCTACTTGAAAAATAAAACAAAACAAAACCAACCACACCCCCCCATAAAAAAGCCAGAAACACAGAAGAGGCCAATGACATCTTAAAAGTGCCCCTACCCAAGAACTCTACTGAAAACTGGCTGGCAGAATTCAACATCACCAAACCTTCGTGCCTTGAAGCATAGGAAAAGAGTGCTTCAGTTTAACCATCTGGGAGTAGATTTTAGTGATAAGAACTTGCTACCGGCAATTATCTAGATCTTTTTGAAAAGAAATCCCAGGACAAGTTTAAGAAAAGTCCATAATCCAAGCCTGGAGTATAAAGAAAGACTAAACAGCAGCACTTTCTCAAAGTGTAACCTTCATGGAGATTATTTAAGAGTTCCCTTAAAGGAAACTGCTAGTAGCAGCAAAACACACTGAACTGTTTACAGCCAGGCAATAGCAGGGCCTGTTTGCAGAGCTAAAATTAGCAGAAATCACCTCTGCAAACCTTGGGGTCAGGAGACTTTTCAGAATTACAACACAATTATCGTGGAGATGCTGTCTTCACTTCACAGGAAAGGAAGATCAAACCATCATTCTATTACTTTAAATATTTTAGTCCTGGAACGTTGCTTATCATGCAGATGCCACAAACATGTGAAATCTGATAGGAATTTTTTAAAAGCCAAACCAAAAGAGGAGGCATCCATAAGCAACTCTGTCCTGTGTGTGAGCACCACAGTCTGCACAGTACTGCTTTGCTTTGCTCTGCATCACTTATTGACTACAAAGATTTAAGTTGAACGTAGTGTAGGGAAAAGCCAGGCTGTGCTGCATGCAGCCTTCAGTGACACTGAGCATGTGAGGTACAGTTTACAGCAGCATAACTGTACCTAACTCACAGGGATGGTGAGGATCATAGAAACACCCTGGACACAAACTATGACAATTGTGTTTCCTAAAATTGAGAATAAGAGAGAAAAATAGGAGCAGAGAAGTACATCAATACATTACAGCATAATTCAGGAAAAACAAATTGTAAGTGTAAGAACATATCAAAACAGTGATAACCCAGGCACTATAAGCACAAACTACTTGGTCTGTAGCCTGGATTTATTGCCACTACCTCACTCAGAAGCTGGTTGTTGATATCCTTTTTCTAGTTTACAGATGGCAACTGCCATCTGCTTTTTTCTTTACCTCTTATTTTGCAGTTCAGACTGCAAGTAAACACATCACTACCACAGTTAGGTGGCTAGAAAACGCTGTTTGTGTTTAGAAAAACCCAACAAAACAAAACCTATTTTTTCTTCCTTTGCTGCAGGGAATAAGAGTGAGGTAAACATATTTTCATTTTTCTAGTGAAAGGAGATGCACACAAAAAGTGAAAGCGGCATTATCTAGAATTTTTATGAACTGCGTGTCCAAGATGGGGTGTACATTCCTCAATGAAAGCACTGTTACAATTAAGAAGGAATGACAGGCAAGAAGGTTCATTAGATTGTTTTCCACCACACTGCCACTCCTGCTCTATAAACTAGTGCAAACTCCCCTGACATGACATCTCTGTCTTCAGAAACAGCTCAGATGTGTTTAATGTGATTTGTGGTGCCTTAGCATATAAGCCAAAATTCAGTACTATAATTTTTACCAGTGCATTTAGTCAGCATGCAGGCTATGAGGAAATTGACTTTGAACAAAGGGAAAAAACCCAAAGCTAGAACTGGCTGTGTAAAAGAATGACTTCTTATGCCAAGGGCGGGTAACTGGATAAACCTGCATTTCCAAAACAGCTTTCAGAAAAGCTTCCTGAAGCAGAATTGAGAAACAAGATAGCTTTGTACACTAAGATACAACAGTATGAATCAAGTTCTGTCAGCACTTCCATAATACGCCTTGCCTGTACAGGAGTTTAAAATGAAGCTGAAAAAGATCAGGAATTCAAGAATGAAAAAAACCCCACCCAAGCCTCTTCAGCACATTTAACAAAATGTTCTAGAGTATCATGAAATTTTAGGTCGAGGATCTTTCATTGGACTTTCAACTGGGACATCAGCTCTACAATCAGCAATCAAATCAGAACTCAGGCATCCTACAGAAAACTTAGTTTTGAAAGTGTTGCTTCCTCAATCCTTTTCCTTATTGTCTCCCAGGAGAAAGATGATAAAAATTCTTCCTAATGTTTTCTGTGTCATTGACTATCCTCAGATCTTTTAGGGAGCATCCCTGTTCTTGACTGGGAAAGAACACATTTTTAGCACAGCATACCATGCAATAGGAGGTGGGTATGGCACTATGCTGCAGCAAAGCTCTTCTGAAGACAAAATTCCACCAGCTGGAGTATTTCCTGCAGGGGTGTGCAGTGGTACCAGCCTTGTATCATAGCCCTCTAGTGCTAAACAAAAAGCCAGTGGCAGATGAGCAGTTGTGCCTGGTGTGCCAGACTGTAGAAGGACAGTTGGTCCTACATCAGCTTCAGATATGAGAGGAAGACCCAGAAGAATGTTGACAGTGAAAATAAATCAATCAATCAACCAACCAATCAACCTCTGTGAGAAGACTAGCCCAATTAGTAGGCATTACTGGAGGCTCAGACTGTAGTGGTGTGAAACCTTACTGGAATGGTTTGCCCAGGGAGGTGGTGGAGTCACCATCCCTGGATGTGTTTAAAAAAAGACTGGATGTGGCACTTGGTGCCATGATCTAGTTGAGGTGTTAGAGCATGGGTTGGACTCGATGATCTTGAAGGTCTCTTCCAACCTAGAAATTCTGTGATTCTGTGTGAAACAAAAGAAAAAAAGACTGATGAGGAGGTGGCTAGCAACCAAACTACAAATTCAGTCTCTAAGTACATTGAGTCCCTTCTGGGAACTCCAGTACCTCGACCATTTCTCCCAGCTTCTTGAGGGTTTGGGATGACTCTCAGAAAAGAAGGCAGAGTCCGTTTGCCTAGGAATTAAGTTGATTGTAGATCTGGCCTCCAACATGCACTCTTGAAGACCACTTCCTGAGATTAGAGACCAGTTGAAAATCCACAAATGTGACTTCTAACAGGAAACTCCTGCTTTCCCTGAAGCCATCTCTACAGACTCTAGTACCATAAAAGGAAGAGTGCTTCATCTAACAAAATTTTTATTCCTGTGTGTTAGGCATCAACTGGAAGACCTCTATAATTTGGAATCTCTGCTACTTGCCACATTTTACATCTCAGCAGATATCTGTGCTTGATTTGGTCCAGCTCTTAATTCCAAATCCAGTTTCTTCTTATTGACAACTGCACGGATAAACTGTATAAAAATGTGCAGAAATATAGCTAATCCCTTAGAAAAACTAAGTTTCCTCCAGAGAGCTGAAGAGCAAAACTAGGCTTCAACAGATCTGAAACAACTGGATGAAAATCTATTTGTCCAGAATAAAAGGGGACAAAAACTTGAACAGACAATAAAAAGCAATTTTGTACCATCATTCCATTGAAGCAACAGAAGGTATCCATCTACTTCAAAACAATCCAAGAGTTCTCTAGCAGAAAAACACTGAGTACAGCTACAGGCCTGTGTCAGTACTGACAAAGCAATTCAGTTTTTCCACTGGTATAGCCTGCTCCAAACCCCTTGTGTCCTCTACTACAACAGGGACATAAGTCTGCTTTCTGGAGAAACCTGCATCCAGGTTAAGCTGCAGTGACCTGCCTTCTGGAACTTTTGTTTACTCTAGCCATTATCCACAAGTTAATCATTTAAAGGAGAAAGTGAAACTAGCATTCAAGTGGTTCTCCTCTGAAAGTGCCAGCATAAAAAGAAAACGCATACCATCTGCATGCTACCCCTAGTCATTCCTCCCTTGAACTTGACTAAGCAGTTGAGGCTACATCTATACACTAAGATGGGGCTTGGGACAATTTAGTTATTTAATGCCTCTCATAGTTAGACCTATAAATCAATGAGAGTTTTATGCAGAATTTAGTAAGTGTGAGTCCACTCCACTGAAAAAGAAAAATAATTTACTTCAAGCAACAAGACTTCAAAGTCCAAGTTCTAGAATACTCCTTAATTTCATTTCTGATATTTCACCTGCATTTTTATTTGCTTATTAAGCATTGCCCCTTAGTGTCTCTTACATTTATTATACAAATCTGACATAGACATCAGTGTCCACTCAAACCGTGCTTCAACTCAATGCATCTAAAACTCGTGAGTTTCAAGCAGTGCTTGGCTTCAAAAACAGTGCACTGTGAGATGCACCTTCAGTGACTGAAGGCAGTCATTAACATAGCAAATTGCATCAATCATTGTGGCATTTGTTCTGGCATATTAGTGTTGTGGCCTGAGGTTGGGTAGACTTGATTAAATTATACCGTAGCATGTCTCACCAAACAAACAAAAAAATCCCACATCCACAAATCACTTCTGAATAGACTTCTGATAATACCACAAGACTTTTGAGATGACATTCTCATTGAGATGTCATTTTGAGATGACATTCAGAACCCTTAATTCTCAAATAACAGAAAAACAAGATCTCCAGTTGTAAAGTACAGATTGAATTTAAAGATGCAAGAAAAAATTAGAAAGGCACAAAAATTACTCCGTAGGTAGATGAGAAAGCCAAGAACACACACATGTGAGCTTGTGTAGGAAGTAAAATTATGTACTCCCACTGAATCAGCTGATCTAGTAATACATAGAGCTCCATCACCACTCATGGCCAGAAGCAATGCTCTAGGCCAGTGCTCATTAATTTCTCTGGAGTTCAATAGGACAAGCAAAAGCTTTTCCCTTAAAAATAAATCCAGACTGCTAAGTACCTAGGTACAAAGCCAACTTAGAGGGAGTGAACAGTTATAGCAGTTTCTGAGCAAGCTTTGCAAACAGCAGCAAGAGCACCAAGACTCTTGACAAAACCACAATGACAAAAACATCAGGGTATCGAATTGCAAAGTATTTCTTTTAAAAACATGTGCTTAGCCATAGCCACAAATTTTCACTGCAAAATAAAAACATGGTACTACCTAGGTGTGTGTAATGCAGTACCAACAGGACACAGAAATCCA
>VZTT01003670.1:0-12269 GCA_013400855.1 Buphagus erythrorhynchus
CTCCGGGAGCCACACAGTCACCGAGGCTGCAAAACACCGCTGGCATCATCGAGGCCAACCTGTGCCCGGCGCCACCCTGTCAACCAGGCAGCCTTTCCTTAAACACCTCCAGGGACGGTGATTCCACCGCCCGCCCCGGGCAGCCCTTTCCAATGTCTAATCACCATTTCCGCGAAGGAGTTCCTCCTCATGTGCGACCTGAACCTCGCCGGGCGCAGCTCAGCCGCCCCCGGCCGGGGAGGGCGGCCAGGGGAGAGGGGCCGTGGTGCGGAGGGAGCCCCGCAGGACGCGGTGCTCATCCGAGGAACGGGAAAGGAAAGAGAAAAGGACACGGAGCGCTGGCGGCAGCAGGGACTGAGGTGTGGGCAGGGCAAGCAGCGAACGGCCCCGGCCGTGAAGGAGGCGGAGGAGGGCGCGGGGCGGCCCGGGCGCGGTGGCCCCGTCCGCGCTCCCCCTGCCCAGCCCCGGCCATGAATATGTAACTCCCCTCTATTTCCCGAGCTCCATTGCGGAGCCGCCGCTCGCCATATTGTGCTGCGGGGGCTGCGGCGGCGGCGCCGCCGGCCACGGACGGAGGCGGCACCGGCGGGCGGTGNCGGGTGTCCGAGCGGGGCTGACCCCGGGCGGGGAGGTGGCGGGGTGGCTGCCGGGCTATTCCGGCGGGGCAGGGGTCGGGGGTGCCCGGGAGGAGCTGTGACCAGCGGCTCCATGGTAGCCTGGAGCCCCCGTTGCCCCTGGCCCGGCCGTGCTGTGAGGGCCGCGGGGTACCGAGCCGCCCCTAGGGCCGGCGTGGGGCTGCCGAGCCCGGAGCAGCCGGGGTGTACATCTTTACACACATAGCTATACCTATGCAGCTATCTCCCTGTATATGCACGTACGAACGTGTATGTGGGTGCATGTGTGCCGCTGCAGGCAGAGGCGGCACACACGGCTCCATCGCAGCCGCAGTACCGCAGCACCAGCCCGGCGAGCGCGGCTCCATCCCCGGCCAGGGACAGCTCACGGACACAGCCCCGAGCGGCTCTCGCTGCCTCTGCGGATCGCCCCTCTGCGCACTGCGATCCTGGCTGTGATTTATAGCTCGGCCTTCCCGGTCTTTTGTCTGTCCGGAGCCCGTGCCGAGCGGTGCTGGCGGGGCGTGATGCTCGCGAGCTGGGGCTGGGAGCTGCTCCCGGGAAAATGTCGCTTCCCACAGGGCGGCAGGTGCAGAAGGACGCTGTGCCGGGAGCTGGGGATGTGCCTGCTCCCTCCGCATCGCTCCCGCTGCTTCCTGTACGAATTTAGCACTTGTTTCTTGCCAAGTTTTGCATTCTGCAGTAGCTCTTCTGGATCACTTGCCTTCCTTGCACCAACCCTATGGCACCGTGTGTATATGAAACAAGCGCTGAGCAATATTCTTCTCGGGATTTTTGTAAGGTGCTTGTTTTTCAGACTCTCTTCTGTGGAAAATAATTCGATTGAGTGCGTAATTCCACAGAGATCCAGAGGACAGCTAGTGGAGAAAGATGATTTCCAGTATAATAATTCATAATCCAGCCCTGTTTGGAAGTGGTTGTAGCTCTGTGTGATAACTGTGCACTGCACATGGGCTTTTAAGGATTAAAGGGAATTGCTTGCGTTTGAAAAAATGTGACTGGTGTGCAGGTGAAATTATTATTGCTTGGGGAGATTTCTTTCATCAAATGTCATTCATTCAGTGACAAAGACTCGATTTGTCATAGGAGTTCCCTGCAGAGGTGTTCTGATATGTGTTCATCTGTGTTTCCATTAGAACTTGTGTAATGAGATAATTTGACTTTCTTATACATCATGTCAAGCTCAGAGCTGACATTCAGCTGTCAGCAAAGACAGAGACGCTGGCTGGGACAGCAGCAGCTACAGATAAGCAGTATATTTTGCATTAAAAATATATTTGTTGGGAGGATTAACTTTATCAGTTGTCTGGAGCTGGGAGGGCAGCACGAGCTGCAGTGTCAGGTACAAGTTTGTGGCCGGGTGTGACTCTGTTACAGTGCCTTTCAGCAATGACAGACAAATGGAGAGCATCTTTAAACCTCACTGCCCCATGAATTGTCACTCACAGTGTTTGATAATAATAAGTTTAATAATATTGTTGTCTGCATTCAAGTTTGTGATAGTAGAAGGACACAGACTTTGTATTGGGGGTATTTTTTTGCTTCTTCAGTGGCTAAAATTGTTGACCTTTGGCTTCAAAGCACCAGACTTACTGCAGCTGCCAAGTAAAGCACTTTCTTCATGTCTTAGAGGCGAAATAACATACAGGTGCCAGCAAAATAAATTGCATGGGTTTCCCTTGATCAGTGATGTTGTGTGTTTTAGGAGTGATTGGTGGTAATGGATTGAGTATAAAGACTTGGTTGGGCATCTTGGGTGATTGGAGCAGAATTCTGGCATTTTCAGTGCTCTGCTGTCATTCAGTAGAAATACAGGCTGCAGGAAAGCCATCAGTCTTATACGTGAAATAGATGTTGGGCTAAGTGAATTTCTTCATCTTTCTTTTAACTCTTTCCCTTGCTTACAAAAGGAATGTGATGGAGGGAGGGAAGGGAGCTTTAAAAATGGGACTTTAGTCTGCGACTGCTCAGTTGTATTTTTCTTAGAAGGAGCATTGGATCTCCTCTTAGTGAAGCACCAGCTCTAGGAATATGCATGAAAGAAGCATTGGAGTAAAGGAATTCCTTCTACTTTTTTTCCCCCTAAATACCTTTTACCTATTTTTTTCTGAATAGGTCAGCAGTTTAATGATGGAGACAGAGAGTAAAGAGATTGGTGAAGAGATGCTGTTGAGCCTCAGCTTGCTTCTGCTTGGTTTTCTGTTGATGCAAATAACTGGCTGTCAAAGCTGACCTTAAATTCTTAATTTTCAGAGGAATGAGCAGCATTTGATATTGTGGAGCTGTTTAGACTTGCTGTGGTGGAGAAATATTTTAGGAATTACCCCTGTCTGCTCTCCTCCCCAATCTGGATCCTGGAGCTCTCTTGCAGACCGCAGGGAGTTAGCAGCAGTGTTCTGCTAACTAATTAAAACCTAATAATTCGTTACTCTTCACCTCTTGGGGATAACATTGAACTGTTTTGTGTAATTATTGGGTTAAACTGTGTAAAGTGTTGCTTCTGTAGTACTGTTTACAAAATGGACAGTCTTACTTGTGGAGTCCTTGAAATACAAATTGTTCTTTGCTGTTGTAGGTGAGAGCTGCCTGCTTGCCAGATTCAGTTTTGCTTTTATATATTTATTGCAGCTATTAAGTCAATCAGACATAAAATGGCTTGAGTCTTTTTGTCTCAAGTGTTGTGGGGGAGTTTATTTTCTGTTTATTAATAACCAAGCTGCCTTTTTGTTCTCATCAAGAAAATTCTGTCACTGTTGGTTGTGGCTTCACTGCCAAGTGGGAGAGAAATCCTTGTGTCTCTCTAACATAGCTCTGGAAAAGCTGGGCACCCAGGCATATTTGCTGGTCTGACATCTCAGAATTTCTCCTACAATATCAATGTGATAGAATGCTGCTGTTACCAAATGGGATGGACAGTAGATATGCTGTGTGCTGAAGAGCAGGGCAAGTGGCTTGCCTGATGTCATCCTGGTAGCCTGGGGAGAGCAGTACACCTGAATTTCAGTGTATTCAGCTTCAACTTTTACAATGTTTCTTAAAATTGGCTTAGAAGCATCTTTTTATCACTGTACCAAAGCAGCAGTCCAAGAAGGTGATGAGCAGGTTTTCATGGTTTTTTTTTTGTTGGCAGGATGAAAAATAACAAAGCCATGTTGGTTTCCCAGTGAAGATATGTGCTGGCGCCTCAGGCACTGAAGTTCAGGGTCTGGTTTGATTATTTCAACGTGCCTTTGGTTTTAGACTGTGTTGGAAGGAGCCTGGAATCCTGCACATACCTCTGGCAGAACCAGTCACAGCATCTGTGAAGATGCAAAAGATTCTGAATTGTAGTGCACAGATGTTCATAGAATTTTTGTTAAAATGTACAGAAAATGTAAAGGCCACGACAAAGGTACTGAAATGATTAAACTTCACCTTACTGATTGAAGTGCTCAGGTCTTGCTTTCAACAGCTGTTACTTCAAGGACACAGCAAGGGAGCGCTTAGCCTCAAAAATGTGCCAGCAGAGCAGGGCAAGGAAAAATTAAAAACAAAATCTCATTAAAAATATCCTAAGGCAACACATATCATGAATTGTTTGTACAACGTAGTTGCTGTGACAGATTCAACTTTTCTGGAGTATGAAGCTTTACTTTTGTTTGCTCCCAGAAGTTTTCAGTCCTTTATCCCTCCTGTTCTGATCTGTTACAGCACTGAAATGAATTTTAGAAAGGAACTTTGGCTTTTCTCCTTCCCAGCTGGTTATTAATTCTGAAGTCCAGGGTTAACTTAAGAGATTGAAAACTTCATTTTTGAAACTCACCTGGATAGTCACGCACATACTGTACAGTAGCATGCTTCATAATATGAGAAACTTGACATAAAATTTAACAAGTGGCAGATAAAATCACAGTTCTACTCACTCCCCCAGAGTTCTGTTTAATATTGTTGCTTCAAGAATTCTGCTTAATATTGTTGCTTCACAGGGCTAAATTAGAGCTTGGTAATGACTGTTTTCCTTTTTATATGAATTCTTGGCAAAGGTCTTTGGACATTTGAGATCAAGTGTTTGCATGATCTATTGACCCACGTCAGCAGTGAAAAGTTGCTGTTCCTGTGACAGTTTTGGGTTTTGTTTCTACTCCTGGCAGAAGGCATTAATGTCATAACATATTTTAATATTACTTTGGATGAGATATAGGTGGTGTGAAAGGCTAAGTCTTTGAGCTTTAATGATTAAAATAATCTTACTGTGTGATGCATTAGAACAGTGGACAATGTTTGCTTTTGTGTGTGTACCAAATCCTGAGAAGTTTTCAAATTAATCCTTCAAGATTAAAAAAAAAATTAAGCTTTATCATTTGGGAATAGCCTGGGTTTGATGTGTTTGTGCAGGTGAATTCTGGACTTCTTAGAGGCTACTGATGATATATAGATAGTGCTCTGGAAATGTCATGGTATTTTTATGTATTCCAGTTTTTCTAGCTGAGGAGAGGTCCGGGAGGGTAGGATACAGAAGGAGCATGGGAATACTGGGAATGAGGAGCTGACACTGAGGACTGAAGGTTATTGACAAGAATTGAATGATCTGGAAGGTGGTGTGAAAAGGCCACTGATGCATACAGAGTATTGTTAGAATAAACTGAAATTTGAGCCTCAGCTCCACAGGAGAGATGTACCTGGACTCAGGGTGCTTAAATGCTGCTGTACTTTCCTGCTATAAATATACAGAGAAGCACCAACCTAAAATCACATCTCTGTGTCATGTCCACAAGTACATGGCTGTTCCCAGCACTGTCATAAAACAGCCTGGAGTTTGATCAACAGTTTAATTTGGTACTTCATTTTCCCTGTTGCCCTTGACATCTAAACCAGGAGGATTATTTCCCTTTGGACACTTGTGTCAGCACTGGATTCGTGGAGCCCTTCCAGAGGTGTCCAGATGCACAGCAGATGGTTTGTGTGAGGTCACACTCCAGTGTCTCCCAGGCAGGAGGAGCAGCTTGACAGCCAGATTGGGAATGCTGCCCAACTCCATGGATTGATCCATCTCAGGCCAGGGAATTGTGAGTGGCTGTTAGCTGGAAGATTCCATATCTCAAAGGCAAAACACTTTCTTAGGAGAATAAATACAGCCAAGAATCTATAAAAGACCATGTGCTTCCAAGCCCATGGGTTTCAGAAATGCCAGTGTTATTTTTGCCTCAGTCAGATGTCATCTGTCCAGCAGCCTTCCAGACATTCCATAAACACAGCATTAGATGTTGTTACTTGCTTTTCAAGGGAGGATTTTTTTTAATGTTAGAGAGAAATGCTGTTAAGTTTATGGGAAAATGGGAGTTTGGGACTAGTTATCAGGAAAATTAAAACCTCTGCTGTGGTATGACTGAGGAGGACAGTCGTGCTGGGAAAAGGTTTTTAGTGTTACCAACTGTTGGGGCTGTTAAACTGTACCGGTGCCTCAGATTTCTCTGCATTCCTGTTTTATTGGCTGCTTTGAGACATTTTTGAGTCTGTGGTCTTGAATTAATAATACATCTTTTCTTCCTGGCTGGGAGTGCTCTAGGGCAGCACTGAGGTTGTGTCTCTTCGTTAACTGCTCTTTATAGAGTGAGGAACCCTGGATTTCTCAGAATTTTAAACGTAGAACTGGACACAGTCTTGAGTGTGGGGAACATTTGTCACTCATGTATTTACAGATAGTTGTATTGCATTAGTAGCTTCTCCATCGTGCCAGTCACACAGTATCTGACATTCAGTGAGAGTTTACCTATCCAAATGTAAAATTTGTGTCTTAATATTTTCTGGTTTTGTTGTAGTTAAATTGTTTTCTCGGCCATAGTGGGGCCATATCGATATAATTCATCAAAACATTTGAATGTTAATCTCTTCATTTCCTTCTGTAAATAAAGTAGGAAAATAGGATGGCAGGGAGCCAGGTGCAAACACTGATAAATTGGGATTGTCAGAGTGGTTATCACATGTTTAATATCTAGTGAGCATCACTTCAGTTGTAACTGGAGTTGGAATGACACAAAGTCATTGCTGGTGGTCAGGGTTGTAATGATGCAGGTGCTTTTAAACACTGCTTACCAAAGCTAGCTCAGGGATCTCTGACACTATCATGCCCTGACATGAATCTGATCCCTGTCTTACTTCTCAGCCACACTGTTGCCCAGGAGTGGCTGGTGGGATGGTTTCTTTCTCTCATAGAGCATGGATCAACAAGATATTGATCCATGGTCCATGAGACATCAAGGGCCACATGGTTTTCGAGCTGGCAGAGTAGGTTTAGATGGGCAATTGGGAAGGAATTGTTCCCTGGGAGCACGGGGAGGCCCTGGCACAGATGCCCAGAGAAGCTGTGGCTGTCCCAGGATCCCTGGAAGTGTCCAAGGCCAGGCTGGACAGGGCTTGGAGCAACCTGGGCTAGTGGAAGGTGTCCCTGCCCATGGCAGGGGGTGCAACTGGAAGGGCTTTAAGGTTCTTTCTAACCCAAACCATCCCATGATACTGTGATGATTTGATTCTATGTCTCTTCTCCTTTGTTTTTTATCTAATTCAGAGTTTCTGTCCCACACACAGTCTGGGGGTGTGTTTGTTTGTAAGCTGTACAGGTAGAAAGCAGAATGTAAATACTTGTTGATTGTTACCAGATTCAGTTTCTGAAGCAAGTAATTGGTATGTGAAGTTTCAGCTTCATAGTTTGCTGTCTTTATCAGTCTTAATTGGTGGTGATTGTGCTTTGCACATGATGGACTTCTGGTTAATGTGTATGAAATATTTGCCATGCTGGCTCTGTGGAAGTCCTGCAGGCTACTCAATTTTAGCACACGTTTACAAAGGAGCTCACATTTCCATCAGTTTTAACTGATTAAGTGTTTGGTAATCATTTTGAAATTGGCCCACCCGTGTGCTTTCAGGTGTTCTGTGAATAGCTCGAGCTGTTCACTTGATAACACTCATGTTTAATCTCTATCTGATCCTCGTGAATTTGCAGTTTGACAGCTGATCTGCACCATTTACAGCTCTAAGTGCTCTTTTTCTTAAATATATAATGAGTTTGTGAAGGAAACTCCCATTTTTAAGCAGACTTAGTGGATATTCTTTATATTGTACCAGGTGTCTGAGGGCCCAATTCCCTCGTTGCTGTTTCTGCACAGTTCAAACAAATGGATTCTGCTTTGTATAAATCTGATGGTCACTGTTGTCCCCAAAAGGCCTTCTGATGTTTCTTTTGTGGGTAAGGAGGATGCTCCTAGGAGGATATTTGGCCACCTGGATTGTAAAAAGTGACCAGGAGGTGGTCATGTTCACCTTTCTTCACCTCTCTGTTGTGGCAGTGGTTTATTGGCTGGTTAGTGTCACTGTTGCTTCTCTTTTCTGTCACTGTCTACACAGCAAAACTAAGGATGAAGATCTCTGATGGTGAGATAACTCCATAGGATAGTGAGATAACCCCACAGGATAGTTTGGGTTGGAAGATACTTCAGCTACCATCCAGTACAACCCCCTGGCAAAAGCAGGGCCAGCTGGTCAGATTGGTCACCACTACATCCAGGTGAGTGTGGCTGTATCCCAGAGTGGGCATCCCACAGCCCCTCAAGTGTCCTGTTATTGGTGACCCCTTGGCTGTGGCTTTCTGCTTTCAGGTAGAATTAGTTTCCCCTGTGGATTCTACTGCTCAGCACTTCTTAGCAGACAGACTTCTTCTGTCTGTCCATACGCCTTCTGGTATGGGAAATACTTTCTCATTTTGGATTTATTACATTACGTAATTGTTGCTTTATATCTGGCTCATGGTGGGAGCCCACAGCACCTCAAGATTTTAAATGGGGTTTTGGTGCCTCTAGCAGTTGATCTGATGGATACCAAGTCATACCTTACCTCTTGGATGTCTGCAAGGCTGACAACTTGAACCTTGCATGTGGAGCTGCCCTACAGAGCCACTGTACTTTGATTGCAGCTCTGAACATCAGTCCCTGAGGTTGGATTTGTTGTCACCCAGTTCAGCAGGACCTTCCTCTCTTGAGTTTAGTCCCTTCAGAGATCAGGGTATAGCTAGAGTAAGTGCAATATAAACTCAGCAAGAGACAGTTCGAGGAGTGGTGGCAGTAACGAGGGATGGGAGGCACAGCCAGGTGCAGTGACATCCTTGTTCAGGATCACTGAGGAGGGATTTCCAGAGCAGGGAACAGAAGGAGCTCCAGGCAGAACCTGATTTGGCTGTTTCCTGGAGGATTTTTGATCCATAACATAACTTCAGAGTGAATACTAAATATGCTAGATTACAATCTAGTACCAGTTGTCCTAGATTACAACTGTATGTAAAGATATCTGAACTGCCAGGGAACTGCAGGGAAGGTTAATTCCTTCAAACAATGTCTTCCAGATTATGTGGATTTTTTTTTTTCAAATCAAACTCTAAGCTAATAAGTGAAGCCAGAAAAAACCTTAAATTTCAGAATGTTTTAATTGAATAATTTCAAATGAATGATTGAATTGAGTAGTCTGTGAAACGTGCAATCCGTTCCCAATACTAGTATAGTGTGAGAGAGAGTAAAACTTAAAGTTCTAAACCTGTTAAACTTCCAAGTAACTGCACTATGAATACCTGTTTTTAAAGGAGTTAATCCTTAGGAAGAAAAACCTAAAATGGTTGAAGGTGCTGTTGAATTTGGCACACTGAATAGAGGTCTAACTCTCTTACTGTTTCAAGTCTAAATATTTACCTTTTACAACTTGGAACAGAAATGAGTTATTTCTAAGATTTTAATACTCTCTGAAAATATGTGTAATATTTTTTTTAAAAGAGCCTGATGCAATTTTTCTCCTCATAAGTGTTTTTTTTCATGAAAGTATCACAGAAAGTTAAATGGGGGTGGTGTGGTTATGGTCACACCTGAGCTGGGTTTGTGGGTTCTCTCTCCAGCTGCTTGGTACCATTCCAGCCTTTCTCTGATCTCAAGGTGTGCTGACACAACCATGCTGCAGATGCTCTTTAGCCTTTGCCTGGGCTAAAACAGGCCCTGCAAAGCATTTTGGAGCATAATCCAGGTTGTGAGGGATCCCTGATGGCATCTCCTGCTCCCTGTTTAAAGCGGGACCACCATCAAAGTTAGTGCTGAACTAGAGCTCAGGAAATGTTACATATTCAGAAGTGACACATTTTCAGCAATATTGTATTATATTTCAGTAATGTTACTCATTGGTGGATCTGAGGGTGGAAACCTGTGAAAGGTAAGCTGGGAAGGGCAGGAGCAGAGGCATGGTGGTGCTGAGCTCCTCCTTTGACTGCCCAGGGATGTGACTGGTCTGCTCTGAGTGCTGCCAGCTGGATTTTATTTTTACTGGACAGTTTTCAGGAGTGGGATACCCACCCTACTTCAGTCATGACTATGTTGGAGTAAATAATTAAGTATATTTCAGTGTAAGAGGTGGTAAAGTGGATGTGGTGTGTGACAAGTGTGGACATTAGTCTCGTGGAGTTTTTTTCTCTGAGCACATTTGGAAGAAGGACATCCCAGCATAAATTCCCCAGTCAGTGAGCAGGCAGGAGATCCAAGGGCCTTTTAGATGGGGTGTTCCTTGCTGTTATTTCTTCCTGTAACTGCCTGTTTTCCAGCGCTTCAGGAACAAGACTTACTTTCTTAAATTTTTAAATCTCAACTAGTTTTCTTCAAATTTGTTGAGGTGTGATTCGTTAGTTTATCTGTCAGCACTGGCTTTGATAGTGACAAATGTGTGTACCCTGTAATTATGGAGTTTGTGCTATGGGGTTTTGCTGTGCTTGAAGACTGAGTCAGTCTGAAGGGTTGCAGGGCTTCATACAATATTGATTAAGGTGGTTTTCTTAATGATTGACAAGAATGGCCCTCTGGCCCCAGGATTAATCCCAACACATACTACTTGTTCGTGGCTCTGAGAGAGAGGTTTGATCTGCCAGAGGGCAGGGTTAGATGGATTATTGTGAAGAAATTTCTGCCTGTGAGGGTGGTGAGGCCCTGGCACAGGGTGCCCAGAGAAGCTGTCTGCCCCTGAACCCCTGGCAGTGTCCAAGGCCAGGTTGGATGGGGCTTGAAGCAGCCTGGGACAGTGGAAGGTGTCCCTGCCCATGGCAGGGGATTGAAACTGGATGATTGTTAAGATCCCTTCCAATCCAAATTGTTTTGTGATTCTGTAAATGTGATTTTGCACCAGTTAACCTGTTGGTGTGTGACTGGTTGCTTCCCTCCCTCAGAGGGAACAGTGGAGTCATAAAGGTAAAAAGATGATAAAAAATCGAAGGTTGTGTTGTGTCAGAAGTTTTTTCAAGAAAAGCTTGTAGGGATGTCTGACTTCACGTTCCTGGTGCTCGCATGTGTGACCTGTGAAGAAGAGATCCCACCTTTGTTTTAAAGTAGAAAAGATGTGAAATGTTGAACAGTTGAAAAGTGGGTATTGTTGAGGTGAAATCTCTCTTGTACTGTGAGCTGGGAAAATGAGTGTGAGAGACCTGTCATGTAAGACTTTTTTGAAAAACAATGCCAAAAGGGATGCAGAGGAAGAGTGAACTATGCCAGTGATTTTAGGAATGTGGAATTTCACTGGACTAAATTTCCAGACTGAAGAACAAATGTGAGGTTCAACATTTTTTCTCTATCTTCTATCCCTTTGCCAGTAGCAGTTAATAAAAAGTCTGTTGTACCTTCAGTCTAGAAACTTCACACTTCATATTTTTCCCTCTGAACACAGTGTCAAGAACAGGAAGATAATCTTCCTTCAGCTCATGGAAAACTTCGTACTTCTGTAGCTCTAGAAGGAATCAACCAGTGTGACCTGAGCCACGTGTGATTTCCTGCTTCAAATCTAGTAGCAGTGGTCTGTCGTGAAAGGGAGCTGAAGTGTCAGCTAAATATAGAAGTATTTCCCATCTCACTTCCCTAAACAAATGGAGAAGGTCATTCCTTGATGCAGCATCTGAAGATGGTTCACTGGTTATGGTTTTGTGACTGCTGGTTGGTACTTGATGGCTGTTATGTGGTCAGTGCAATTCTGGGTCAAAATGCCTCTCCTGGCTGTGGAGATGGATGTTTGATCCTAGTGCCAGATGTGGATGTTGCTGGGTTAGATTTCAGCAGTGTGAGGAAACACTCCAATCTGAGAGCCACCAGTGCCAGAGGGAAGAGGAGTCAGGCCTCGTGCACATGCATTTTTCAGGAATGATATAGATATGGAAATTGTGGGAGATCAGGGGAAAAGCTAAGCAGGCTTATTTATTGATCATCAAGAAGAGTAGAAACTCCATGGAGCATAATTTCATTGTTTTTGTTGTTGATCCAGCATGCTTGAATTGACCACGTTTCTGCTGGTCCTCAGATTTCCCTTGCCAGAGGCAGAGGAGGTGTTTGGTAGTGACAGAATGGGCTGTGTGGATCTCTGCAGCTTTCAGCTGGCTTTAAGGCCACTGTTTTTCCTCTTAAAATGTGAAAGTACTATCACTGCAGCCCTTAGGGTGAGAGTGAGGCACTGGGTATCTCAGATGAGAAGGATTTCGAGTAAAGCTGGTCAGTTATTTATCACAACAGCTGTACAGTGTCCTGTGCAGTGTAGCCTTGGGCTTGTAGGCATGGCTGCAGGATAAATTCCAGACTCACTGAGGCTGGAAAAGACCTC
>VZTT01003673.1:3536-24062 GCA_013400855.1 Buphagus erythrorhynchus
TACTATGACCTTTCTCCAGAACTCTTTTCACTTCCATTCTTCAGCTGAGCAGCATTCTTCTTCTTCTGTATGCTGAGCAGCTTACATATTTTTTTAACATCAGTTTCTTAAGTCTTTTAGTTGATAAGAAAGTTCACAGACCAAAGAAGCCATTGTTGGAGGCTGAGACATCATTCAGGTCAATTCAGATTGTTTGCGTTCAAGTCAGTTGCCTGGAAACACGAATTTTTGATAACATAGAACTTAACTGTTCTGGTTTTAGGAAACTTCTTGCTGAAGAATGGAAGGGAGTTGTGTTGGAAGATGTAAAGTTAAGTTTGGAGAGTACCATGAGAAACACAGATTGATACTCTCTGTTAACCTAAGCATGCTCAAGTTTTGCAGACACTTGACTATGTGATTGCATTAATACAGCATTAATGAAAGTTAGTTCTTTGAGGGAAAGGGACTCTCCTGTCTGGGTTAATATAAAGTCCTTGTTTTGTTCCTACAATTAATTTCATTTTATTTCCATGAACATTTTAGGTGTATCAATACATGCATGAAACCATAACTGTTAATGGCTGCCCCGAATTCCGAGCCAGGGCTACTGCAAAGGTAGGATACGTGCAGCTGTTGAAATACGTGTTACCAAAGTGATCTAGTAATTGACTGTGCGCGTGTGTGTTTCAGGTATTCGTGTGTACACTGTAAGAGAATTTAGACATCAGTGGCAGCCCAGAGTCTAGAACCAGTGCTACTTCCCAGGTAACAATCATAATGGAAAATTTCAACCTTTATGCTGCTTCTGTAGCTTAAGAAAAGAGAATGATTTTATGGACTATGATGCTTTTTGAAAAGTTGCTTTGCAAAAGCAAATCTACTGGTTCTTCTGTAGCAGTCTGCCTGCAACAACCAATATTTTAATGGACTTTTTTTGCCATACTTCTCATCCAGAGAGGACACAATTATTTGGGAGGTAGAAACTAAAGAATCAAAATTCCCTTTTAACTAATGGGAACTCTAGGTAGTGAGCAAGTGGTAAGGATGAACAGTGACAGAAATGGCCTCAGCATTGGATCAACATTTTATTGGCTCCACAGCTAAATGTAAGCCTGGGGTTTTTTCTGATACATTGCCTGTTATAATAAAATATATTGTCTCTTTGTCCACGTGGACCTGCCTTTCTTATATCCTAAGACAATGACAGCTACGTTACTGCTGCTGCTGAAATGATAAGGGAATTCACACAACCATGAAAGAACCCATTCTATGTGCCAGTATGAAATATGCTCAATTGTATTTTCATAACATGCACAAAAATAGATACTTCCAAACAAGGGGATCTACCATGGCTTTCTTTTTCCCATTATCATTTTGCACAAAACGCTGTATTTTATGTGATATAGCAGTTTCTATGTAAATAACTTGCAAAACCCATAAATCGTTTTTAGAGATACTTCTTTATGGTCCCATTCCTGTGAGCATAAACTCTCTGAAGTCCTAGTGGAACTAAGATCTCTTACTATTAAGTATTTATGTTTAGAGATTTTAATTTAAAGCTGTATCAGAATAGGAAGGTTGGGAGTGTGTTGCAAAATGATTTAAGAGTATTGTAGGGAAGCAAACTCTATAATAGCAGCAAATAACCTAATATACTCTAAATTGCAGCATATTTTCCATATTAAATAGGACTTTCTTTTCTGTAGGCCATTTTTCTGATTTTAACCTTCTAATTGAAAGCTAGTGGTCCATGTAAATTTGTAAGATCTTTGGTTCTATATAGAGAAATGTGTATATGAAATCCTGATTTGTTTACACTGCAGATAAACATAGAAATTATTGCTATGTTATTTAGTAAATGGGGAGAAGTCCAATTAGTGTTTCCCATTCTCATTTCTTACTCATATAGAACAGCAGGTTATAGAGCAATGTTTCAATATCGCAATATTTCCTGGTTATTTCTGGGCTGTCTGCATTTCATTCTCCTAGTGCATTCATGTCTGACATAATATGTATGCATGATGACAAGTTCTGCATGTGCAAAAACATGTAATTGAGAATGATCCATTATGTCACATCATCCACTAGCTTCTATTAAGCATAAGCATTATAGGATGCTCAAAAATATTAGTGTAATACAAAATTGTTCAAGCAGTTTGAACTACAAACACATTTTAAAAATGATAAAATATTTTCCTAATGTTTATTTAATGATTTATTAAGACCAATAAGAAAGAAAATGCTTGTAGTGAAAAATCAAGTATAAATGTAATATTTTCCTGGATACAAGCTTTATAGTATTTTACTTCTTTTTTTTTTCCCAGGAATAAGTTAAACAATCTAGATTTTTCTAATTGATTTATGTATCTGTTGTTGTCTTAAGATTTAATTTTTCAATAAAAGTTTTGATGTAATTATATAATAAAACCTCCTATTCCTGTTCCAGAAGTTATAAGTTTGCAAGAATTTGCAGATTATAAATTAAACTTTTAAGAATATGATTTGAGGATTTAAAATAAATAATTCCATAACTCTGAAAGCAAAGCAGAGATTACCAATTCATTTCATCCACTTTCTTTCAACTAGGAACACATTAGCGATCCCATTATCTTATCCCACAGGAATAAATTTTCTCCTTGTGAAAAGGCAAAGAAGAAATGCACTAATGATCATAAGGGTGCACCACCACAGAGTAAGGCTTCCTGGTGCCTACTTCTGGCTCTGCTGGTAACTTTCTGTATTATCTTTGACAAGTCACCTAAACTCTTGTTCCTCTGTTTATTCCTTTATTTCAAAAACATTGGCATAGAATTTGATGATTTTAAAATATTTTCAGATAATCAGAAAATGTCAGAGTAAGATACTGAAATGTTTTAACAGAAAGGAGTTCTTCCTGCAAATGAGCAACAAAGTGTCTATCACTGTTCACCCTAAATAGCCAAATCGATCATTTTTTCTTCCAGGCAACAGTTGCTGCATTTGCTGCAAGCGAAGGCCATTCACACCCACGAGTGGTGGAGCTGCCAAAGACTGAGGAAGGCCTGGGCTTTAATGTCATGGGAGGAAAGGAACAAAACTCACCTATTTATATTTCTCGCATCATTCCTGGAGGAGTGGCAGAAAGGCATGGTGGGCTCAAACGTGGGGACCAGCTGCTTTCAGTTAATGGAGTGGTATGTGGAAATTTGACAGAGCTTTCATTTTCATCTGGATTTTAATTTTTCACAGCTGTTCTAACATCATGATTTAATATGCAGCCACACGAAACACAAAGAATTAGTTCTGTGAGAGACCCTTGAGTGTGGGTTTGTGGTGCAGTGAGGCAGAGCTCCATCAACAGCTCCAATGGCACCAGTTTTGTGCCATTACGATTTCTGTTGTATTGGAGAGTGCTTGAAGAGCTTCATTTCAAATCCACACCACCTGCCTAATTTACAAGGAACTTATGTCCTTAATTGATAATTCTGTAAATTCCTCTTGCTGTAAAAGCTTAATAACAGACTGTCATTCTTTCATTTCGTAGTCTTCAAGGCACACAGCCCTTTCCAACCACAGTGGTGACACAGTGGCACTTGTGTAGTCTTGTGACCTTCAAAGCCTTTGAACACATAAAATTGAAAGAAATCTGGTAAGCACATTCGGTGCTGATTTGCAGTGGAGGGTACCTTCTAGATTTCTTTTAGTGATATTAATCCAGCTATGATATCTTTATTAGAGAAATCAGCTGTACAAAAGTTCCCATAGAGGGAGCATGTATGCTTGGTAAAAAGATACATTTTTTACGTGGTCATTTTTCATGTAAAGGTGGAGTATTTTGTAGTAATTTCACTGAATGTCAATATGGAGATAAAAAAAGGGCTGTTAGAATAGAGAACACACAATGATATGGTCCCTGATACAGTCGAATTCTGCCTTTCATTTTGCTTTGTGTTCTCTTTTACAAAGGAATGTAAAGTACTGAAAAGATAAGGATACTCATTTATATAACCTTACCCTTCCCTTTATGAACATGTAGTCTTTTTCCATGCAAACCTCCATCTGACCTTGTATTTAAATGCATCAAAGGCTCAGAGTAGCAGTTTCTGAGTCCAGTCAGAAATCTAAGACTTAAAAACTTAAACTTCTTCTTTGTTGCAAGCCCATAAACAATAAAAATGTATCTATGTTTTCATCTGTTTCTCTCAACACTAGCTATTGCCTTTCACTTATAAAAAAATACTTGTGTAACACTTCAGACTTTTTACCACTTCTTCTATCAACTATCACGGTCTCAAAAGAGAAATACTAGTTCTGAAAACTTGATTGTACCAAATAGCAATGAGAAAGGAAAGAATAACCCACTGAAAATATTATTTAGTCTTAAAGAAGAAGAAATAAATGGAATATTTAAGGAAGTTGGTCGCCTGAATTTCACTGATTTAAAGGTGATCAAAGAATTTTGTTGTTGTTTCTTTCAACAAGTGATTAAAAAGGCAGATGAAAGTAGTTTCAATTTACTAATTGAGGGATGGTTCTTGAAAAATCCTTTCACTATGAACAGTGTCTAGGCAAAGACCAGAGAGGAAAGTGGTGAACATTCAAATGTCAAGATATATTGAATTTGAAACACTTGTCACTTCTATTTTATGATTCTCCAGTCAAAACTTTGATGCATGTGCTCTAGAATATATATTTAGGTAATGCAGCAAAAAACACAGTACGAAATTCCCAATTGCATGTGGACACATGAGAAAGTTGATTTAGAGGTGCAAGAGAAATATTTTTGTATTCAGAGTCCAAACAACAGAATTCAAAGTTAGAATTCAAATTGCATACTTGAAATAATCACAGAATCATAGCACGGTTTTGGTTGAAAGGGACCTTAAAGATGATCTTGTTCCAACCCCCCTACCATGGGTAGGAACACTTTCCACTAGAGCAGGTTGCTCAGAACCCCATCCAACCTGACTTTGAACTTCCAGGGATGGGACATCTACAAATTCTCTGGCAACCTGGTCCAGGGCCTCACCACCCTCACAGTAATGAGCAAACCAGTCTTGGCCTGAATAATCCCACACAATATAATTTGTAAAAACGCAAAAATTATAGAAGTGATTATTTGTTGGCAGACAGCTTGAGACAGGACAAAAAAAATCTAAATTTAGTATTGTTCACTGGGACTGTTTCAATCTGTGATTCTCTTAATTTAGCTGGAGAAAAGCAAATAATATACAGTATGTACAATAGAACAGACAGCTCAGTGGTGAGACATGAAATTAAATATCTGTAACTTGTTTGTGCTCCATCACTGATGGTTATCCAACTTAATAATTAGCGACATAAAATTAGAGCTATGTGTTCAGAATCCAGATTTGTTATCCCAGCATGACTGAGAAGAGTGTTCCTTGAGCTGTTTCACTGCATGTTAAAAAAGAGTGTCTTCTCATTATGCTGGGGATTTTGTTACATGTTTTTGTCCCACACCCCCTAAAAATACAGGAAATTGAAAGTAGTGAGCCCTGCAGATTGGCTGGACAAAAACACTTGCTGGTTGATATCTGGCAAAGATTCTGCATTTGTCAGATACCCTGTGTGAGTCAGATACAGAAAGGATGCAAAATAGATTTATAATGACTAATTTGTCGACAAAGTATTTGTTTAGGGATACCTAATAGAAATACTCTTCCCAGTCTCCCAACTTGTGGGCTAACAGATTTTTTTTGTCTTCAGCAAAGTGAATTTTTTTCTTTTAGACTTATGGCAAGTCTGTGAACCAGGACAGAGTAATGGTTGGTATTTGCTCACACAACATCTGCAGTTCTTTCAGCTGTTCTTGTCTCTAAGTGTTTTGCATCCTTCTCTTTGATGCAATCTGCCAATGCAATAATGAAAAAAAGGAGTAGGTGTCTACAAGTATATGTAATAAAAAATTATATGTTAAGTAAATATATACTTTCCAAAACAATTTTACGCTTTCAGTGGGCAGTTCTAAAGTAACATGAATGTCAGATCCTTGCAATGTCCCCCACCAGCATAATCCAGTCAGCAAAGTACCTTGTATAGGAATGACCGATACCAGCAGGAGTCCTTTGCCAGCACAGCCTCAGAGGTTTGCAGAGGCAGAAGAATTCCAGCAGCAAAACAACTCCCTTTGCCCTTTCCTTTTCCCCACCTCCAAGGGCCTCTGCTACTTCACTTGTGCAGCTGTTGTTAAGCAGGTAAAGTTTTTGTAATACCCTTAAAATTAGTACAAGCAGCAATAAAGGCATTAAGGGCAAGTATAACAATCATATTAATAACGGTTGAAAACTGTGGTTGTCAAGATCTGAGTGAGGTGTGTTCAGAAAGCAGGATTTGCATTTAGCAGCGCTATGTTTGCCTTTTTTTTTCCCCTCTTTGCTTATGGCTCAGAGCATTAGGCTTAATTCTATATCATTACTATTCAGATCAATGGGAGTTTCCCATTGACCTGGATAGCAACAAAGTCAAACCCTTCATTTCTAATTAGAAAATACTGTCTAAACTGGAAAAACAAGGCTGGGGACAAACAGGAGAGAAAACAGACAATCATTAATTAAATGCAGTTTGCTAGGTTGTTGAATGAAGTATTAAAACACGCCATCTTGTTATTCCCCTACAAAACAATCACAATTTCTTATTGGTGTCAGTAAGAACCATCCAGCACTTTGAAAGCAAACAAATGTTTCTACTTCATGTAATTTTGAAGGAGCAAACATAAACAATGTTTATGCCTGTTCTAAGTTCATGCTGTTGTTGCACAGCAAAACCAAAATGACACCACTGAATATCCTCTCATTTCCTCTGAATATCCATGCCATGCCATAGTGACCATGATTTACAAGCAAAAAAGGAAATATAAAACAATGCCAAATTTTGTACACTTTCTCTTAAGGTGAGACTTATATTTCCAAAAGCATGGTATACATAAGAGTTTTAAAACACAGCAGGTAGTAAAACTTGGATTTATTTTAAGTGGGAAGAAAAGGTCTTATTTTTAGATGATCTAAAACCCATGTGAAGGTTGCAGATGTTCAGGCTGTTGGGTTTTTTCCTGAGCAGAGATACTTTTGCTTTTTGGAATACATCCTACGACACGTGGACAATCATGCATCATTAGAAAGTTTTTCCCTTTTTCTTAAGGTGTGTAACAGTGCACATACCTAAAAGGCATATGACTCCAGTCAGTCCACTTAATGGTAGAAATTGAATACTCTATTTAACAGCAGAGTAACCTCCCTGTTTTGGAAATTTACTGTTCCAAGCAACATTAGCATTGAAATCAGGGCTTGAAAATTAATACATGCCCAGCAATGCATAAGTCTTACTTAATGCTTTCTTTTTAGTGGTCCCTTAAAAAATGCAAGGTGTGGAAACTACGTAAAACTCTGACAAGCTTTCCATATGAAAAAGGCACAACTCTAGATCAAAGCATCATTTTAACTATTAAATCTGTTCTCCCTGCTCCCAGAGTGTGGAAGGAGAACACCACGAGAAGGCAGTGGAGCTGCTGAAGGCAGCCAAGGACAGCGTGAAGCTGGTGGTGCGCTACACTCCCAAGGTGCTGGAGGAGATGGAGGCTCGCTTCGAAAAGCTGAGAACAGCCCGGCGCCGGCAGCAGCAGCAACTGCTCATTCAGCAGCAGCAACAGCAGCAAACTGCACAGCAAAATCACATGTCGTAGGTGAGAGGATTCATTGTTCTTCCCTAAAGCCTGCTGGCAGCACCCCACCTGGGCCAGCCACTTCCAGGGCTCTGTCAGGGCAGTGCCTGGTACCAGAGCCCATGCCAGCCTCAGACAGGAGCAGGGCAGCCCCAGGCCTGGGCACCTGCCTGGAGATAGAGACAGGCTGGGACATGAGCCCACAGTGGGCCCAGTTTAGTGGGACCCCATGGCTGGGCAGGGCAGGGCTATGGGGAGCTGGAGACTGGCCCTGCTGGGGCATTGCTGGGGCAGGAGATGATGGCCCTAGGGGCTGACATGTGGTCCTGGGCTGTGGACAGGATGGAGGGAGCCCCAAGGGGGACAGTCAGGGCCCTGGAGGTGCCCTTGGGGCCCCAACCAGCACTTACTGCAGTCAAGATGAGCAGAGTTCATTCTTTGGTACATTTCCACATGGTTTTTCCCAGTAAAGGTGCATTTTGAAAACAGGTTAAAGGCACTAGCAAATTCTGGAGCCAGTTTCCGACTAACAACCCTGACATCAAAAGCCACTGTGCACTTCTAGTTTATCTGCAAGTGAAGGAAGTCCCAGGAATGTTTTTTTTATTTTAATAACCAGTGCATTTATGAAAAATAAGAATATGCCACCAGATTTAGATAGTTTAAAGCATTTGCAACTAATCTGTTACCACTCTGCAATGAAACATCAAGATCTGCTGGTGACAGGTGAAGAAAAGTCTTCTAAGCCTCTTCCTTGCAACAGGGAACCCAGACTTCATTCTGGTTGCTCTGCAGGGCACCTCTAAGTGTTTGCTTTTGGATACAGTTTGGTAGGAAGTATTTTATTCACTCTTAACAGACATTCAATATCACAGTAACTTCCAAGAGGTTTGCAAGTCTCCCAGTAGCATGTGAGGTTCAGAGATTCTCTATATATGCAGTTTTTCTGAAATCAGTGAGAGTTTGTGCTATGAATACATTTATAGATATGCAACATTTGTGTAAATAAAATCAAGTAGGAAGCGTGTCCCAGCCCTCATCTCATCACTGTTTGTTCCCAAAAAAGTATGTGTGTACTGGAAGGGTCAACAAGTGACTCAGAAAGTCCACAGATGGTCAAAATCTGAGGCTCCCAGTGATGGTTTCATCCTTATTAGTGTTGACACTGACCTCTGTTGGTATTCAGGGGAAAACACTCACCTTATAAACACCCTGTCCTGTGACCACCAGAATTCCAGATTTGTTGAGGCAAACAAGGGCCCTGAGAAGGTTTTGAATCCCATCTCAGGGCCTCAACTCAGACAAGAGGTATAAACAGTAGGTATAAACAGTATGAACAGTATTTCATTAAGTAAGTTCGGGGTTTCTGTGTAAACCAAGGCCATTGCAGGAGACAGACATACACATGAAGTTTTTAATTTTTTTCAGTTGCCTGAATAATTTCATTAGCAAGTAAGGAATTTTTGCTGATTTTAAATTGAAAGGGAAGAAAGGCAGGAAGAGACTGCCAGGAGCTTAATTCCTCAATTCTTTGTGCTTGCTCTGAGGAATATGTTTCTTTAATTCTAGGTTGTTCTCAAGAAAGAAGAAGCCTCAATCAAGAGTTCAGTAATCAAGCAACCAGAGCTGTACTCTAGTATTCCAGCAAAAGCAAACAACTACAGGAACATGAAACAGAATTCATCTGGAGAATGTACAGTACCAGGCTAAAGTGAGCCATAGGGAGGGTACCATCATGATAAGGCCTTTCAGCACACAGCAGTCACAGATACCTTTTACTTCTGTGACTCTGTTCCAAATGAGAACAGCATGATTGGTAAACCCTATGAAACAGCGAAGTCCAGGGCTTCCAAATAATTCTGTTTGATCTCATCTTGCACTCCTTAGTCTGACGAATTTCTAGTTGGCTTTCTCTAGTCACTGAAAGTTTTGTTTAAGGAGGTTAAGATTGGCTGCTTTTGAAAGCAGCATCTTTCTCTACAGTTATCTCCAAAAATGAAAAACATCAGTTCAAAATTTTGCCACAGACATCAAACTCGTACATCACGCTTCATAACCACTTTGTACTATATATTGTAGAGCTGTTTTAACCCAACTTCCTGTTTATAATTTTCAGATTTCCCTCTGGAAATAGCAATTTACTATATTTATAAAGTATTCCATTTGTAGAAGCAATTGGCTTTTTACTCTTGGTGTTTCCATATATTTTATTATGCATCAACAGAGTGAGAAAGTTTTAGGTCAACTTTAATTTTATTAGTAGTAAAGTTAGGGAAGCCTAGAACTGTATTTTTAAACGTAGGTATTGCTTGTATCTATTATAGTTATATTCAGAAATCTATAACTGGATATATTATATATTTATTCCATAAAATATATATTGTCTGAATGTACCTGTTAGAGAAGTAGGGTCTTTGCTTAGCATGTATTGCAAATGTAGTAAGCTAATGTTAGCAAAAGACCAAGCTTTGTTTGGCAGATATTACTGTGATAGCATAATCTCTGCATTTCTATACTGTTTAATTTATTTTCCAGTCTAATGTTAATATATTTTAGAGAGGAGTAAGTGTAAGTTGTTTGTTTTAAGACTCACACATTATCATTTAAATCAATTTGAACTTATAGTTCTGACTTTTTTTTTTTTAATTAAACCAAGCTGGAATGTGTAAGCAAAATCTGTAAGTTCTTAAGTTTACATGTCTGTTTTTCCAAAGAAGATAGTCAAAGCTGGAAGGCTATAAATGTCATCTGCTTTCAAGAAAATGAGAAAATGGACCCCCAAATCCTAAAAAAAAGAATCATTTTTACATGCCTTCTATGCTCCATTAGAAAAGACTTGGGGGAGAAAAGGAGATTAGGGGAAAACCATACAGTCATTGCATGTTGAAAATTCCTGCTGATGTCAGTGAAAGTTCAGTAATGTGAGGAATGGAATGTAGAAATGGTCACAAACAAGTTCTGGTTGTGAACTTGGAACAAAGTCAGAAGCAATTAATATATTGGAGGATCTATTCACAAACAGAGAGAGACAAAGCAAAACGGGAAATTGGCAGTATCATAGCATATGTTAGAAACCAAATGCAGGCTAGCCAACAGTCTTGACAGTGTTTGATCAGTGTAAGTAGCCATTGAAAGGAAATTACTCTATTTTTAAAACCAAACAGCATGAATTCATCTAGAGAAGCCTCATTTTATACAGAGAAGTAATTATATTCAGAGGTCATTGGTGACAATATCAATTAAGACAGTGGAGTTTGAGAACTACCAGAACTGAAGATGAAATATATTGTATTGTGCTCTGCACGGTGTCTTTTTATACTTAATAAAATTGTATGTACCTATTTTAAAACTGTTCTCAAACAGGCATTGCTATTAATATTGACAGTATATAAGTTGTTATTATGACTGCATATAACTGTTCTGTATCTCATCAGTATGATTTGAATTACACTGATAGCTGCATTTTCAGAGACCAAGTATTCAGATTTAGTCAGCCCACTGTACTGCATTTTTCCAAACTGCCTCACCACCTCCTTCCCTCCTCTTCCTCAAAAAATTTGAGTGGAATGTGCTGATTAATAAATTTCAATAATAGACTGTCATTCATATAGAGAAGCATATAAAAATTCATTTTAATATATTATTATTCAATAAATTATTTATACAGATTAAAATTAACATTCTAGTATTTGCCAGCATTTAACAGTAAGAACTGTCAATGACTTTGAAGTGGAATCAGGAAGAAATAACTTTCTGTCGCTTTTCATGTCCCTTACTGATCAATAAAACAGCTACTTAATCACAGAATACCCACTCTCCCTAAGCATATGGTATGGTTTTGCTTGTAGCCAATATTTTTATTTATGATTTAAATGTATTTAGTCCGGACTCAGCAAGGTAATTCCACATGTGCACAGCTGAACTAGTATCCAGAAGTACAGGGAAGACAACCCTTTCCACATGCAGGTCTCCAGGTATTTGTGCATTGTATTTTAACTGATTGGTCTCCTGGCTTTTGCTGTTACACTACATTAAATTTATATTCTTTCAGTCAACTTAGTGAGTTTAATTGCCTATATTTACCTTTTGGGCTCCCTCATGTTTCTCTGCACTGGCAACAAACTGATTTAGGAGATCCAAGATGCCTTTTTTGTCTCAATTATTATTACAGTAACCAAAGGAGCGTTGACACACTCTTGCATCATGTTCACTTACACCAAAGATCCAGATGCAGGATCTAATAATAAAGAGATTCAGGGTTGGTGGCATTTACTTAGTGAAGCTGATGGCTCTGCTGTGCTAGCCATAGTTTACTGTTTGTGACATTTGATCTGACTAGCACTTTATAATGTAGTGAAGGAATTCCATAGTCTTTGATGAAGCAAAAAGCTCTCCAGCTTGAATTTCAGAATTATGCAGAAAAGTGTCTGGAAGTGCTAAGGACCATTGCATGTGTAAGCAGTGGATTATTAGCTAGAAGCAGTACTACCCCTCCATAAGTATTAGTGAGACTGTTTCCATATCCAGCATTCAATTAAACAAAACAGATTTCTAAACCTGAGAGTGTTTGGAGCCAGTTTGCAAGAATGTGCTGCCTGCTGCAATACACGTCTGATGAGACATACAGCTCATTGTGCTTAGCCATGAGATGGTCAGGATGGATTAGGGATGTGCCTGTTAACCCTGCTTCTCCATGAAGTGAATGCAGTCTGAATGAGTAAAAAGATTTAGATACATGTTTGATTAATTCCTTATCTCTACCTTCAGCTGTCCAAAATCAAGATGTGGAATTTACACTGACTGTTTCCAAAGTCAAGAGTTAGAGGTATCCATTAAATGTGATTCATTCCACCTGTCTGACATATATCTTAAAATAGAGTAAGGCATTCTGTTAAAAAGATCATAAGCAGAGCCACTACTAAACAACTTAAACTACTAGCTTGGAATAAATAGTGGCTTTTGAGGGGGGTGTTGCTGCTATACTCATACACAGCTTTGAAATAATAAATAAAAGTCCCCAGTGTTTGAATTCCCTAATCTTAAACCTCTACATGGATAGCTCCGACGACCAAGAGGCCTTGCACATATTCTGGTTTGTAAGGAGGTTCCTGTCACTTCAGATGTCTGTTCTGAACCATTCTAAGAAATTTAAGAGCTCAGCATAGGTATTGTTAGCAAAATGCTTTGGTTGTGGTGCATACAGGAACAGATTGCAACAAGCTTCAGCCTCTGGATGCTAATAGCAGAAGTCTGTACTGCCACCCTCAACACTGGGCTAGTGTGTGTGCATTTTACAATACCTGCAACCAAAAAGATGAACTACTGCTTTTGATTTCTGGTTACAAACAGAGATGCACAAAAATGACAGCCATCAAACAGCTATTCAACTTCCACCATAGGGACTTGGGATAACAAAAGCCATAACAAAACTTGCCCAGTTCTGAAATCTAAAATTTGCAGCTATCTAGGATTAAGTAAAAAGATTATAAAAGCAGATATCTAAAAGGAACAGCCAAGATCCAAGAGGGAAAAAAGTCACACAGGAGTTTAATCTCTGATTAGCTTTCAATTTACTTTCTTAAAGTTATTTTCACATATTCTTGTCAACTCATCAACCACAAGGGATGCATATGATTCAGCAATTGTAGTTCCTTTTGTCAAAATCATTAAGAGCTGATAGGGTGGAGGAGTACCTCTTCTCTTCCTTCCTCTCTCTGAGACATGTGAAGCTGGATTGTGCTGCAAAAAGGTGAACCCAAACATATCCCAGTCCTACAGAGATTTTCTTCATTAGTCCTATTACAGTTTCTCCCCACCAGCAATTCTCAAGTTGAGAAAACTCTTAAGTATGTTTCCTCAAAGTGAGTATGCTAGACAGGTAGACACACAAATTCATGTTAATTTCAAGGAAAACTATATTAAGCCTGAAGTTATAAATCTTGCCCAACCTTTTAATTTTGACCCAAAACAAACCAACAGAAGTTGCACTTATGACCAGCTGGAAGCCTGAGATTAGCTTGTAAACTGGCCCAATTAAAAACTGCATCTCAGGAGATGCTTCCATAACATTTCTGTTGAAATTGGAGAAACAAAAGACAAAGTACAACCTCTGAAGTACAGAGGAGCCAGTGTGGCACTACAGTAGAGGGAAGATACTTAAAATTTTTCCCATATCCATGAAGACTTCTCCAGAAATATAGAATATTATTTTTATCTGAACAAGTTACTTTTTTTATGTTGGGAGGATAAATCATGTCTCTTACAGCAGTTTTTGGAAAGAACAAGGCAATATGCTTAGCTAAAACAGCATGGGAAGAATTCTGGCTATGTTAAGGTAGCCATGAACAGTTTGATGGGCAAGAGTGGCCCCTACTCAGACGACAGCAACTCAGAGGTACTTCTGCACTGATCGCTCCTATCACTCCATCTTTTGGCTTTACAAATTCCCTTTGACAAGAACCCAAAGGTCACCACAAAGCTATTCCAACTCTCCCACTGCAGTATTCCCCTACCCTTCTTTCCATGTGAGTTTTCTGTTGGCTGAGCAGTGACACTTTTTGATTACATACAATCTCTTCAGCCAAGTATGGCATTTAGGCTTTGCTGTGTCTACCTTCTGGAGTGCTCTGCTCTTCGCTTATATTCCATATCCATTAGCTGCCCTGTCATGGCCACCATAGTCAGCTGTCTTACTTACCTTACATGAAATAACTGCACTAGCCCTCAAGGATACATGGGGGAAAATACATTGAGAGGGTATAAAAATGGTAGATACACCTCGGAAAAAAAAATAAGATATGCCAAGAATGTCACCTCTTTCCTGAGTCACCCCTTTTTCATCAGGTGACAATTTTTATTTTCATTTAGCTCCCTGCTGACAGAGCACTCTATGCTGTGACAGTGACTGTGGAACAACCACACACCCTCCTCTGGCTTAAAAAACAGCTCCTTGTCTGGAACCAATGGACATCTAGACTTGCTTGAGGCATTACACCGTGAATTCACACACATGCACTAGGTCAGAGTCACTGTGCACACACTGAGCACACACATGCACTAGGTCAGAGTCACTGTGCACACACTGAGCAAGTGAGGTTTACAGGTGAAGAAAATCCATCGCATCTGGCATGTAGACCCATATCTGTTTGGAATTTCCCAGGTGGAAATGTGGAACCGACTCCTGGAAGCATCCTAACACTGTCAGTGCCTTCAGCCATCCAGTGTGAAAGTGTATTATAAAAAGACATCCAGGAAATTGTTTCATTTGTTTTCAAATTCTATTTCGAAGTAAGTTTCCACCAGTAAGCAATGAGAAAGCAAGAGCCTTTCTTAAACTCCCAGGGATCAAACACATAACAAACTATTATTTTCATTACTAACACCATGCTTAAAGTTAACTGCAAAACTTACACCAGCACCACCTTTCAAGCCTCAGTTTTGTGCATGTTGCTGTTATCATGTATGTGGGGTTGACAGAAAGAAATTAAAGTATTCACTGTTTGGTCTTAATACCCCTAAAGGAAAACAAAAAACTTGGTCATGTGAAGGGGCTTTAAGCATCGATTAACTCACACTAAAGTGTAGGTGCTGACTAGGTCTTTGGAGCAATATTTGTTTCCACTATGTGTATGGCACTGCAGCAGGTTTACAGCCCCGAATCTGTCTGTGTGTCCCCACCTCCGCCCGACTCCGTGCCGTGGGCATGGCAGGTGGAGCTGTCAGCTGAATAAATGTGCCAAGGGAGACGCCTAGTGTAAAACGATGCTCATGTCACCGAGAGCTGCTCATTCCACTGTCACTGCTGAGGGCTTCTCTTCTAGCGTTAAAAAGCTGCACGCAGAGATGGATGCAGCATTCATTCAGCATATTGCCACACATTTTGCAGTGAGTGGAGAGTTCAGAACTGAACTCAATTTACATGTAGAATAACACCACAAGAGCAAATACTCTCTGTGCTAAGAATGGCAAGTAGCAATAGGATTATGGCAATAAAGGCAATACTCTTACCTGGGTGATAATTCTAGGGTTAATGTAAATATTGGTTATGGTTATTGGTCCATGGTTATTGGACCACACACAGGGTCTGACCACACTTCACCTACTGTTGCTGTTGCTGTTGCTGAAGATTATACATGTGCTGATGAAAAAAATGTCCTGAATGCTAGGCAAGTGTATCATCTACATTGAAGTAAGTCATAGGTGAAGCACATCTCCATGCCTTGCTGAAGGGAGCTGTGTAAACCAGATGCAGTAACAAATCGATGCAAGCCGTGAATCTCCTGCTGCAGCAGCAGCTCTGCTTTTAGTGGGGGACTTGCCAAAGACAGCCATCAAATTGGGTTTCCATTGTAGCTGTGACTTTCTCAAAGATGATAACAGTCTGTACCACTGCCTGGCACTACCCTCCTGAGAAGCACACCCAAACAGAATCCTGGATCATTAGATCCAGGTGTATCTACGGATTAGCTCTAAAGGCATTTTTATTTCTCCCCTTCTAGAACACTCCTTTAATTTCTTCCTCTTCCTTCACCAACTTTAATCAAGGCTTTGATACTTAGCTGAAGTATGCAGGCATCTAAAAGTTCTCCTCCTTTTCAGCAGGGAAAACAAACTAGGAGCTACATTTTGTTTACCACATCTTATATTCTCAGGCAGGTTTCTCTCTGAAAGGCCTGAGAGAAGGCAATACCCCCAAGAAGCACCAGCTTGACAAATACAGGAGGCCTTAGAAAACTGGCACCAGTGTTTACAAGAAAGGACAGAGGAAAGAAGTCAAAATGATAAAATAGTCCTACCTTCAGCAAGCTCCAGAGGTAAAGCCCAGGCTCTGACAGCCTTCACTGTTTGTTAAGGACCAGATGTCCTGTTCAGTTTTCATGCCCTGATTATGGTGTTTAACAGCAGCCCAAATTCTTCAGTCCTGTTAGGAACCCCCTGACTTTCATAAGGGTTACAATCCTAGGCAAGGGAAGGGTAACAGGAAACCTATGCTCATCCTGGAATTGTCTGGTATGACTACATAACTGTTTGCCAAATTTAGACTTCAAGGCAAGCTAAGGCCTAAAATATATTTTGTCAAAATGCATGCCAATTGCTTCAAATTATAATCTCCTGACATCTGTAAACAAGCCTTCCACTGAGGCTGGTGTGGCTGAGGATGGTTTCCTCCCTGTATTCCTGGCTAATTCTAGGATGATTATTTAAATCTGCATGGAGCAAGTAAGTGAGAAATTACATTGGCTCCAATGAAGTGCAAGTGATTTTCATGTGATACAAAAGAGTTTCCAACCAGAGTCTTTGCTGAACTAATGAACCTCAGCAGCTGTCTGCATTACAATTAGTACACCTCCAAAGCATGTTTTAGAAGCAGTCATCTTGCCTTTATTAAATTATTCAGCTCAGCTACGCAGGTGATCTGGCTTACAGAGGAGATGAATGCAATCTTAAAACAAATTTGCTCTGTAAGCCAAGAGTCAAAGAATTACAATCTTCAAAGCTAGAAAAAAATATGAGGGAAAAAAAGAATAGTTCCAAGTGTCAAATCAGATGATGATTGGCGTGTTTCTTTGACTGTAAAACTCACTGTTGAAGCAGCTGAAGTGACTCAGAAGACATTATTTTCAGAGACCAGTGTCAGAGAAGGTGCAATTAATTGCAGCTACCATGTCTCTGCAGCTAATGGAGGGAACAATTTTCTCCAAGTGGTGATTCACCTTATCTGTTTAATGGGTACTGACACAATATAACACCTTTTTTTTCCAGTGAAGACAGAAGAATAATTTTTTAATCATCCTCCTCCATCCCTCTCCCTTGCCTTATTCCCATCTCAGCTTTAGTGTGTTTCTTCTTCAGCCAGTGTAGCAGCATAAAACCACTGTCTCAGCTTTCCCACTGAAAGTACTGTGGTTTCTTGGTTTGTCTGTAGGAGCATCCTATTCCCAACCTGTCACTGAAGAAAATATATTGGGTAGTTATATCTCTTCCATCGAATATTGATAATGGGAAATGCCTCTTTTCCTTCATTCACTACAAAGGGAACTTATAAGAATATATTAGATAAGAAGCCTAAATTTTAGATGCTGTAGATTGCAACATTTTAGCTGACAAACACAGAAAGTTTTGCCACAGGACAGTAACTGCCAGAGACCAGTGCACAGAAGCCAAGAAAATTCTGACTGCATGAAGTGGTAGGCAATAACTGAGACAGAGAACAATGTCTGTGCAGCACACAGATGGTGCTGAACCAACAACTTAACTGAACAGGCCCAGCTCCCTCAGCCCATCGTTGTAAGAGAGATNCACTCCAGGAGCTCCAGGACTCTCTTGTGCTGAGGAGCCCAGAACTGGACATGGCACTCCAGATGTGGCCTCACTAGGGCTGAGTAGAGGGGCAGGATCAGCATTATTTATAACTGAGAAGCTTGAGAAGCAGCAGAAAAAAGGCTCAGTTTAAATGCATAAGGACAGCATCCACATTTCCCCCGAGACCCAGATGGAAAATGTTTTTGTGCATTTTGATGCCACTCCACATCACAACAACTTCTGAGAGACATAAACAGCAGCCTGGCTCTTTGTCATCCACTAGTAATAGCAGATGGGTTTATTCAGGCAGAGTACACTTTTTGATCACAAAGTTTTTCCTTACAGGGGAGAGATAAGCAGGTTCAAGCAGGGTAAGCAGTTAGATGCATCCTATGTACTGTGAGATGGACCTTGCTGCTTTAGCATCCTTAAATGTGCAAAATCACAGGAATCTGACATGGGTGACTGCTACCACTCTGTCACTCTAACTCACAGGATTTTAGGGAAGAGAGGGTAAAAAAGTTAAAAGAAACCGAGTGACAGATGCTGGTCACAGAACAGTACAAGCATGTAAGGAATCTGCATTTCCTAGTTATACCACCTGTGATGCAGCAAAAGGACAAAAAATTTCTGCCTGGACATTGCTGTATCCTTCAGCATTATTCATGAGTCACTGTCCACACACACATTTATTTTGAGGGTATTCAAGCCAGGAACAATCTGAGCATTGGAAAAAAGAGGCCCACACTCTATGATCTTCTGCAAGATCTCAGGATGCTCATCAGTCCTTAAGATAGTGCAACACTGCACTTTGAAGCTGAATTTTCTCAGAAATATAAGACATAACACAACAACATGCTCCAGATGTGTGCCTGTGGTAACTGCCATTTCATCCTCAATTCATTAACCTTCTTCCCCACAGAGTCATAATTCAATTCAACAACAACTGTTACAAATATCTGCAGGTAGCATAGATTTCTCTTTGGTTTTCATTCAATGCTCTCAGTTGCTACAAGTAATATGCAAACCTGTTCATCATTCTTAGACATAACTATTCAAAGTGCACAGTGACCACTGGAAAGAAACTTCCTCCAATATTTGATGAAGGCAGAGAATAAGCTGTTATACATTGCTATTCCAGTATGTATACTTGATGTTTATCAGAAACCTTGTTGTAATTATCCTAGAGCTCCATCTTGTCCTAAGAGGATGAGGTTTGGCAAGGAGACCTCCTCAAGAAGGCAAAAAGGTCCAGAAATACCCAAAGAAATACCCAAGACACTGAGCAAAGAGTTGTGGTGGATTTGGACCTCACTGTTACTACTGCTCATACTCCACCCAGACCACAACAGAGTTGATGGAACTTCCTGTCACAGGGTCTCTAGTTCACAAGCAACAAAAATCCACATTCTGCAGCACCCCAGTGTTTACAAGGCTCTTGTTCCAGGATATCCACTCAGTCTGAAGAAGAGACATGGGCTGAAGGTCCTGACCCTGCCTATTTGTACTCAACAAGAAGTATGCTTCCTTTTTGACCAAAATACAGGTTGCAAGGGACACACATGAAAAGGAGGATGAGCAGACTGCTTCCATCCTGTCTGAGCACATACAAGAGGTCTTGTCACAGGACTGAATGTGCTGTCCTTGCAGGATGAAAAACACCAACAGTTAGTAGTAACTGTGCTTCCAGACACATGACCAAAAACATCACAGAGCCCTTCAGAAAGAGAGGATCGTATGCCACACAACTCATCCACCCCAAAACCTGGGGAAAAAGGAAAAAGAAATCTGATTTAGGGGCAAATTAAATGTCTGAGAAGCCTAAGTCATCATGCAAGCTGAAGGAAGTACCATCTAGTTTAGTTGGAAGGAAGTTGCAATAATGCAACTCAACTATGCACTGAAGACACCATGCCCTGAAACCCCCTCCTCTGTTCTAATCAAAACAGTCCCTTTGACATAGGCAGAAAAGGGCAGAAACTCATTTTCCCACATTGTGAGTGAGTGCTGTAAGTGACAACCCAGTTAGTAAAAGGGGAACAATTGCTCTTCCCCTTTTACTTTGTAAATGAAGTATTTATCCCTGCTTAGACTATAAAACACAAGGCTTGGCCACAGGGTGAAAGGGCAGACAGACATAAAGAAAGATGGACAGATTGATCTTGACTGGAGAAAGACACTATATTCCAATCCAGATTAAGACACTTAAGTAAGACATGTTCTTCATCAAATTCTTGCTATTTAGGCAGAGCCTTGCTTCACACTATGTATTCCCAGAGATTACACTGGGGCCCAGGTGCCTCTCCCCATATGTTGAGAATTTCCTGTATTCCCAGTGTTCTGTACAGCTTTACAAGTACAAGACCCTTGGCACTGGGGATCCCTAGCCCAGCTTGTGGACCTGGAGTCTCTGATTCTCAGCTATATTTAAACACCTAATCCCCCTGGAGAATTTGAGCCCTCATCTGCCATAGGATTTTGTAAAGTGCCTAACTCCTGTATATTTCAATGTTTTAAAATAGTACAGTTGATTTTTTTAGTCCTATATTTAAAATTCTGTACTTCAACATTTTAGAGAAATG